>BMAO01039174.1:0-32457 GCA_019973975.1 Trichonephila clavata
AAACTATTTTATTCGTTTTTGTTTGACATTGTAAACGTGGCTGAAAAAGGAATTTTATCGACTACGCTGTATACTTCAGCAATGCCAGCAAAATCCATTGGAAGTGAAGTCTAATGAAATATATTGAAGAAAACCCTCAGGAATCTATCAGTCAAATTGCTGAAAAAGTTTCAACTAAAGCTCAGTTTCTAAAAGAAAATTTTTTTCACTTGAAAAACAAAAGAAAACAGCACATGGAATTTTGAAATGAAAAACAAATAAGGTCTTGCTTTTTGAAGATTTACAACAATATGAATATGAAATGACACATGTGGAAAAATTTAATTGGTAAAATAGCTGAAGAAAATTGAAATGTCCTCTAAAAATTACAACTTTGAAATAAATATAAAGATGAATTTTAAAAAGAGAATAATAATTATTTTAATAATTTAAATCAATTACTTTATATATTGAATTTATACTTATTTTACTGGATAAGTCTGATTTCAACTTTAAATATATTGTGAATAACAATTTTTTAATTAAAAAAGGCAAATTTTAAAGTTTATACTAAGTGATTAAATTTAATAAAATAAATATATAGGTATTTTTTTTCAGTACTCTATAAGTTTTATGAAACAAAATTAATTTTGATTTTGATAAATTTTTCTAATAAATTTTTGCAACTTTTCTACAATTTCTACTTCATTACATCTTAAGATAGAATATATAAACCAATATTTACATGTATAATGATATAGATAAATAGCTGGTATACCCGTTCTTTGTGCGGGTGAATTAAAAAATTAAACAATACAAATTGAAGAATAAAAAAGATTTTTAATGAGTTAATTTTACGTGCATGGCACATTAAACAAAAAAAAACTTATTTCAGGTGAACAAGAACAAAACAAAACATGTTTGTTAAATTTTAAATCTGTAGATCTAATCGCTGATAAGAATTTTTTTTTATTTAAAACATCAAGTAACTCTTGTGGTTTGATTTTAGAAACACTTTCCTCAACCGATCTCTGCTCAGCAAAAGTAGCACATTGTTACAAATTTTGTGTAATGAACACTTAAAACAGTGTTAAATTATATCTAGATATGTAATACATTAATAGAACTTGCTCTGTTGTATTTATTTTAAGTTAAAATTCAAAAAAATCATTCAGATATGGCGACAAATTCCAGATTTAGCGACTAAAAGATTAAATTGTAACCTTAAAAGCGAATACACTTGTGGTAAATACAAATAAAACAAACAAAAGTGTTCTTTATGCAAGAAAAGGGAGGTTGAATGCATCAGAAAATTCTTACCATTATATAAACATTTTTCTGAAAATGGAAATAAAGAAAAAGACTCATGCTTGTGGGAAAAAAATTATGTTTTAACTGCTAAATATTGTTTTTATAAAGCAATACGTTTAGAAGTGATGATACAAATTAATATTATAGAAATATGTTTAAAAGGTGATAATACAATTGACACTTAATATTTCTTCTTAAAACACTGATTTGACCTTGCATCTACAAGAGACGGAATTTTTGAAATATAAAATACGGGAGTTATTTTCAGTCCCGTAAATGGAGAGATTAAATACCCTTCAGACCCATTAATTTTTATCCATCGAAGAGCAAGACTAATTCAAGCAGCTACTTAATTCCCCCTCCCCGGCTCAAAAACCAAACTCAAGAATAAATTCAAAAAAAAAAGGAGTACATGATAGTTTGAAAAACAAAAAAAAACACGTCTTTAATGTAGATCAAACTAAAAATGAAAAATATTTTTAGTTTTTAAAGAACTAAAAAGTAAAAAATAATTCCTAATATAAGAATAAAATGATTACAGAGAAATTAATTGGGATTGGGGTAAAAGCGTGGGGTGTTCTATAAATATATTAATTGTGATAATTTCTAACTTCTTATTCCGAAATCCTAAGTTAGTTGTAAAAATGTAGTACAGAGCACCCCACGCTTTTACCACAATGATATTAATATTCTCGTTAATCATTTTAATCTAAAATAAAGAATTATTTTTTTACTTTTTAGTTCAATTTAATATAAAAGAGTGTTTTTTAGATTTTTTAATTTTCCCCACCAATGCAAAAAAGTACATTTTCCACTAGAATCTATTTAGTTTTGCAAGATATTGTGCTAACTAAAGAGTATTAAAATTATCTTATGGAATCCGAGAAAGTAAACAAATAGAATATTCATAATTTAGTAGGAAGTTATATATATATAAATAAAATGTTTTAATACTCTTATATAAAAATTTTAAAAGTGTTGCATAAAGCTATTATATATAATAAAAATTTCAATTTTATTGAATAGTTGACTATACTAACTTAACTGAGAACATGAATCCATTTTGTGCACATATTAATTTCTGATAGATTATTTCATTGTCATTCGTGGAACCCCAGGGTTCCGTGGAACACAGTTTGAAGACCACTGCTCTATATGAATGCTGAAAAGAATGCAAAAGTAAAATTTTTTCCGATCAAACCATTTTCAAGAAAGAATAGGTGGATTTAAAGCAGTGAAGAATTAAATTTCATGTTTTAATCTCTTGTATGAAAAATGAATTAACAGTAAGATGCAATTATATTTTTATTGAACGGATACACCGGTTGTCCATAATTATAAACGATCCTACATCAAAATTATGTACAGACAAAACTATTGTTCAGAAAGTTGTAAAATTCTGTGTACGACATAAAGAAGGAATGAGAATTTGTTTGAGCGAATAAAAAAAAAAATTAGTTCAAAATTTCGGCCACTAGAGGGCGTTTTTAATGGAGATCATATTTAGCATACATTAATACTTAGCATACATTTATAACAGTTTACAAATTTTGTTACAACAATAAATGCTCAACATGATGACCATCATTTTCAGCTACTATTTGAAATCGTAAGATAGCATGTTCCACCGTTGACCACAGTGTGTTCTGGGAAATGTTAAGAACATGTCGTGAAATACTGTCTTTGAGATCAGATAAAGTTCTTGGTTGATCACAACTTATACCAGCTGTTTTAAATGGCCCCAAAGCCAAAAATAGCATGGATTGAGGTCAGGCGATCGGGGAGGCCACAGATGATGAAATTGGTGGATGATCACACATTCTTCTGTGAAGTGATGTTTGAGAATGTCCTTAACACAACGTGTAATGCGTGGAGGAGCCCCATCTTGCATAAAAATTATGCGTGAAAGGCACTGATGTGCTTGCAGATCCGAAATAATTTTATTCCGTAATAATGATGCATATCGCTGTACAGTGATAGGACATAACCTGGACCTCCAGCACCTAATTCCTTGAAAAAATACGGGTCAAGAATAAAAGACGCAGAAAACCCACACCACACCATTACTTTTGGTGAGTGTAGTGGAACTTGTAAGGGCGAATGCAGATTGTCTGTTTCCCAAATTCGGCAGTTGCGAGTATCACCGAACCGTCCAAATGAAAGTGTGCCTCGTCTGTCCAGAGGATATTCCAAGGCCAATCTGGATCAACTTCCAAACGAGCAAGAAACTGCAGCGAGAACAGATGTCGAGTCTCTAAATCATGTGGAAGCAATTCCTGCACAAGTTGAAGCTTATATGGATAGTAACAGAGGATGTTTCGCATGATCTTCTGGACAGTGGAGAGCACTTGTATTAGCCTGCACGTTGGATGCTTTGTCCTCTTCCACCCGAAGTGCAACTTTTCCTATTGCTTCCGCGAAACAGGTTTTCTTCCTCTTCCAGAACAAACACTCAACGATCCTGTTTCTTGAAATTTGGTTACCATTAATCAAAGATTTTTAGCAGTCAATGGACCTTTTCGCATCCCCTTTAAAATGCGAAATTTCCGTAGAGCACCTATTGCAGAATTATTGTTTTGATAGAATAACTTTACTAACAACGCTCGATCTGGTAAATGTAATGCCATTCTGATTTGCAATACCAAGCACACTAAAAATAAACTAATCTCCCATGAAAGTTTATTGCTTTTATATCAGTTGCTGTGTGACGTGGAAAAAATTTACATATTTTCGTCATCCTTTGCGTAAATCCTTTGAAAATTAGTCATCGAAGAAGTTTAATTAAAGTTTGCAGTTCACTTTAGAGATTGTGTTTTTTTAATCAGTTATTGTGTTACCGTATCCTGTGGATAAAAAAGCGATAAAATACAAATAGAAAACCAGTAATAAATGTGGCCTTTCAAAAACGCCCTCTAGTGGCGAAATTTTAAACTAATTTTTTTTTTTATTCGCTCAAACAAATTCTCATTCCTTCTTTAAGTCGTACACAGAATTTTACAACTTTCTGAACAATAGTTTCGTCTGTAGACAATTTTGAAGTAGGGTCGTTTAATTATGGCCACCCGGTATTACTATAGAAGATTTATTGTATTTTTCGAAACTAAGCTCACATAAAAATTTATTAATAGATCCTCATTATATTCTATAAATTAGATGTAAAAATAAATTCTTCTACATAATTGGTGAATATTGTGTCTTTCAGGGAAAAAAGTTTTATTTTCATTCCCTTTTCTACAAAAAAAAAAATAATAGTATGAACATATTTCTGAAACTTCTCATTAGTTTGGGAAAACACGTAACAATCTTGAATAAGAAAAGTATCAAAAGAGTGAAAAACGTTGATTTCTTCCCCCCCCCCCCAATGAAATACAAAATATTTCTTGTCGAATGTTTCTTATTTAATCTCCAGTAATGCAAAATAGAACCACCAACTCCTTTGATTTCTTAAAATGTACATTTTATTAAATGTCTTTATCTAATAAAAATAATAAAAAACTATTGCTTGAAATACAAAATTAAAAATTTTATTTACATTAAATAATGGGTTTTTTTTATACATGCTCTAATAATATACTTCAGGGGTCGGTAACCTGTGGCACGCATTACTATTCTCAGTAGAACTCTACACTTTATGCGCAAAAATTTGTCAATTTTATTGCATAGCAATAAAAGTGTCATTTCACTCTTTTTGTACTCTGAAGACTTCTGATCTACACGTGTCATCTGGTCCCCACTGTGGTTGTGAAATGAGCCCAGAACGACATCATGACTCAACAAATAATTATATTAAGCAAAATATCGTCTTAAAACAATAATTTATGGTAAAATACTTCGTAATAATTATAATACAAATTTTCTAGTAGATCGATGCAAAATTCAAGATAGAGAAGGGAAAATAGCTTATAACCAACTCATTTTGAGTTTTTACAATCAAAGGAAAGATGAGAAAAAAGAAAGTTCATAAACATTTGAAAATAGAGCAATTCATTTTGCAATTGTGATTTTTTTTTAACAAAATAAATAAACTATTTGCACGGAATTAATAATTACACTTATATATTTCCTTCGTTCAAAAGATAAATCACTCATTTTAAAAGTCCTCTGAAATAAGAAATTATGTATGTTTTCCTTTTAGCAAAATGAAAACATAGTTAATTTTCTCGATATGTAAACAATTTTTTAAAAGCCCCCAAATGAATTGATTATTTAGTAGATTATTATTTTGCGGAATGCTTTATTTTCAAACTGAAAAATAACAATCCAAATCAATATTTTAGCTATAGTACTAAAAGAAAAACTCTGATGTGCATCAAATATCTGTTCATTGTTTTTATGTTAATGCGGCACATCTTTTATCTTTAAAATTTTTATTTCATTTAACTAAAATGGATATTTTTAAATTAATTTTAATTTGATGTGTATAAAATGCATTATGTAAAGTATATAAGCAAAGCATCTATATTAAAAATTAAGTCAAGGTCTCAACCAGGGAATTGGAAGTATTCAGTGATAGAAAATGCCCAACAGGAATTTTTAATGAGACATTCATTCATGTTGCACTAAAAGCAACAAGAGGACTATTGGAGATGGGTCCCATTAATTTGAACCATGGTCAAGTGAGGAGGACGATACATGAGCTGGCACCTCCCTCTTCCAACTATCACATTACAGCAGCAGGAGGACATTGAACCTCAACAGATTTAATGTACATTAGTCCCCTCTGCAGGACGAATCTTTGATGGCACCAGGATGTAATTAAAAAAAGACTAACTTAAAAAGGTGAATCACAAACCGAAAAATTATATTAATAACTGGTTTAAAATAAATTAAATAATTTCCTCATCAACTAATTGAATTTAAATTTAAAGTGAAATAATTGTGTTCATATAATTTTAATGCATACAGAAATATGTTATATATTTGTAAAAAAAGGAGAGTATAAATTATTTTAATTTCTAATCTTTGTGTGCAAATACACAATCAAAGAGAAAACTAAAGTGAGTTGAAATAATACTCCCCCCCCCCCTTTGTTTATGATTAGTTTCTTTAAGTAGGAAATCAACAGAAACTGATGAAGCAAATGGAAAGAACCAAACCAAAATAGAAAACAAACCAATTATACAAGTAAATCTTTTTAGCTAGAGTATATAATTGAAAAAAATTTCCGTTAAATAATTTAAGAAATAAAATTTATTTGTTTTATTGGTTAAATGGGAAAATTTTACACTATATAAAATCTATATATGGTAGCCAGATATATTAAATATATCAAAATGTAACCACATCATAATGTTATTGCCCATCTTGGTGAATATAAACAACTTAGCACGTAGACCCAGGATATCAAACTAGCACCAAAACATGAAGGTACATTTTTTTAAATAAAACATTTTTACAATATATCTGTATTATAAAAATTTTGTAAATATTCGTATTGCAAATACCTTTACAATTAAACTAATCACTTGCAAAATAATAACACTTGTAACTGTCCCAATCAACCTGAATTTATAAATGAACATCAAACATATAGATGATTCCAATCTTACAAAAAATAAAAATTCTTAGAGAAATAATGAATTAAAAGGTTTTAGATTGATTTTTAATAACAATGCTATTAAATCACAAATTACAAAAAATACTGAAGATTTTTTAATAAAAATTGCACAAAAGTAAACATTTCCTATTAAAACTTTTAGGATTAATTTTAAAGCAACTGGTATATCTTCATTAAAAAAGTTTTTGACAATTATATCATTTTTACTACACTATCTCTAAATATAAAAGATGTACTTCAAAATTCAGTATTCAATCTTCCTTTTCCTCCTCTGAACAAACAACTATAAGGTATTATGCATATTTAAAATTCCAATCTGGAAAGATGTATATCCTTACAAATGAATAATAAAACAATGAGCGGTACTGTAAAAGGAGAGTTAGATCGAAAGTGCTGCTAAAGAATAATCTTATATTTTGCTATAAAAGGAGGGTAATAAAGGCATATGTAACAAGTATAATAGGACTAAATGTATATTCATAAAATATCTGAATAATATTTTGATTCTGTAATTGTGCAAAGTATTTATCAAATAATTAGACATTTCATTCATTTCAAAACTATGTCACCTCCAAAGCACAAGAATATTACATGTTATGTCCTTGTTTTGAAGCAATTTGACATTGTGTTTATAAAGCCTAACTTCAAAACTGGGTTTTCAGTAAATGTTCAATAGTATATTATGCTTTCTTATTTTGACAATAATATCATCAGATGCAATCAAATTATTAAATTTCTTATCACACTACCAATGGTAAGCAAAGAAAAATTCCATCCCTAATCGATAAACACTATTACTGTTTTGTATGTTACCCCCCCCCCCCCATCTGAGAAAAAACATAAGATGTAATGAAAACTCCTACTAATAATAAATGTCATAATTTAAAGCAAACACATTTCAAAATAATTAATAGTTTGATAAATTTCTACATCATAATTCTAAATATATAGCAAATTACATTATAAAAACAAAAATATATAACACAAGATATGTTTAAAGTTTGGCAAAATGTGGAATATAAAACAGTTAAGTTTCAAAACAATCTTTTTAATTAAATTACACAGTATTATATACAAAAAAACATTTTCTCCCCTAAAAACTCTAATGATGTATATTTATTGGGAACTATTAAGTTAAAGAAAAATTAAAGTGACCAACAAAATAGAAGATAAATTGTAAAAATCGTACTAATAGGAACAAAAATATATATAATTACTATAAAAGGATCTGTTTCATCAAAAAGAGGACAGATTCATATATTTGAGTGAATTATTATAGCATTGCATAAATTTAATGATAATTCCTCACATTTCAAATTCATGTTCAACATATGCATTGGCACATTATATACTAAAAAAAATTCATATTCAAATTTATTGTGATAAATTCATTGTTAAATTTTTATTTGAAAATTATTCATCAGCATCCTCCAATTTTCAGAAAATTATGACTTTTGTTGTTCACTCTAATATAAATATATATATATTTGCTTGCAACCCCCTTGAAATATAGAAATTTAGAGTCTTGTCCCAGTAAAAAAGCCACTATTTTTACGAACCTTATGATTTCTGATTAATTCTGAATATCAATTTTTAATTTGAATAAGGATAATTTGTGTTTTCTCCCCCACTGATGGATGAAAGTATTTGCTTTACTCAGAATGAAAGTGCACTTATCAACATTCAATGTTTTTCTTTGAAAACTATACATTTTTTCAAAAACATAATATTGTGATGCCAGAAAACAGGATTTGTAAATCTTTGATGAAACAAATTGATATTTCAAATGAATCCAACAAAGCTGAAGTCCATTGAGGATAAGTGCTGTAAATTCCAATTCAAACACAGTAAAATTCACCTAATTACTTTTCTCTTAACTTTAAATACAAAATTTATATATACTGACATTTTAAAAAAAGAAATACAGTCTACTCTCGATAATCGAAGTTGGAGGAAACAATGAAAAACTTCGAATTATCAAGAGAGTAGAAAAAAACTCGAAGTTTTTTTTTCCTAACACACTTAAAATTTGAAACTATGTAATAAAACAATATTCGTACATATGTAGAAAATTATTTTAAAGTAATTTTTAAAAAGTACATATAAATATTATACAGAAGTTAAAAGTCCTGTATATTAAAATAATGCATTAATACACAATCCTATGCATCTCTTCTTAATAATGGACCATCCTTTCTGAACACATGTGTAGCAAGGCCACGTGTTAAGCGAAAGATATGGACTGATGACAACAGGTGTGCTTGGTCTATTATCCACTTGAAGAAGGAACGCTATAAAAGTGTATCTTTGCCTGATGAACTGGAAAACACTAAGGGGTAGCAGAAAGATGGTCATTAAAGGGCTACGATACAGAGGAGACATGCAGAGACAATACAACACAAAATATGTAATCTCCAACCTGTTTGCTACAGAACTGTACATGAAAGTGAGTGTTCGAATAGTCGAGAGTTTTATAAGATAACTTCGAATTATCGCGTGCTGTAGACTGACCAGCCACAAATTTTACTTCGAATTATTGAGAGTACCCAAACGTATTGTTTTAGTTCGAATTATCAAGAGTTTCTCAAGGGACTGAGCATATACTTCGAATTATCGAGAGGTTCGTATTATTGAAGGTTTGAATTATCGAGAGTAGACTGTAAATGAAAATAGTCAATATGTATCATTGCTTACACATGCTTTTAATACTAATGAACTCAATAAAATAAATTGTTCCACCCAAAGTTTTACAAGCAATTAAATCTACCACAGAAATTTATTATTCGATTTTTAGAAATGACTATAGTTTGATAAAGTAGTTTGATTAGACCTTTTTATATAGACTAAAATAATATACTTGTAAAATCCAATTGATGATGCGATGAAGGTAATTCCTTATGGTAGCAACTCAGTAGATTTCAACAAAGATAAATATTTTTCATAGAATGAAATCAGTTGAATACGGAACATACATTAGGGAGTCGTTAAATAGAGAGAACTTTTTTACGTGAGTAAAGGGGAAGGAAGGAGGGGGATGACATGAGTAAAGGGGAAGGAAAGAGGGGGATGACATTCTGCAGGGTTACAGAGTAAAGCAATTTTCTCGCCAATATCAGCGCTTGCTTTGAATACGATGCCAAACATTTCATTTTCTCCGTTGACGTAGACGTATTCGCACGGTATAAGCTGGCTTCTTGTCGAAAGCATATTGGATAGATATAAAACTATCTATAACCATCTTTTTCGAAATTGCAAGTTTAGATACATGCTACAAATTTTTTTAAATTATTGATTTGTTCAATATTTTTTAAATAAAAAGTTGAATTATGTAATTGTATGCTAAGTAATACGATTACGAGCAGAAAGCGCTCACATTCTTGTTTATGACTGTTTTTTGAAGCTCCGGGTTTTTAACAAATTTTAATTTAAATAATACGATTGATTACTCATGACCTGAAATTCCAAAAGGTTATGAATAAGTATTTCAAATAAAACCAAGAAGTGATTTAGAGGCGATCTTTCAAAAATGCAATTACTGTAAGTCGAAAGGGTAAGTAATTTGATACAGAATAAAAAGCGTTTATTAAAGTGATTTGTGTGTGAAATGCTTGTTTTCATATTAAATTTTCTGCACTACGGAATACAATGTTTAATTAATTTTATACACATTGTGCTAATAAATATTCATTGATTAGATTTTTATTAAATCGATTATTTGTTTCGCTCATTCTGTGGATCATCAAATTAAAGTTTAATCGTAAATACTTGTTTTATTAACACACAATTCAATATGTTTATATATTCATAAGGGCACAAGAGTCGAATGATAAATTAACCGGAAGCCATGATCTTCACTCTGACAATGAATCCAGTTTCTCTGATATTTTTAATACAATCCGAAAATTTTTAAAAGCTTAGTAAAAAAAAAAAATTATGACTAAATATTCTGTGTAAAAATAAAAGAGCAAAATTAACTAGTAACAATATTTTTTCTCACACTTGAAAGCTAAATCAGATTATAAAATAACTCATTTTCAAACAAAAATTAGTATATCCTACCATAGTATAATCATATCTATACATATAATGTATAAACTCGACCCAATTCGTTTCCATATTTATGCCGAATGAAAAGAGGATTTCATTACATATTACTGCTAAATGCATATTTGAGTAAGCGATTCATTTTTTTTTTTTTTACCAAATGAAATTGGATTTTGAACTAGTCAACAATTTAATTACATACTGCCTGTGACAAAGTTTTTAATTAGATGGAATAAAAATCCTAAATGTTACAAGCTATGTCTAATTTGCAATAAGTTTTCTTATAAAAAGAAAGATAAAAATTTAAAATGTAAGAATTCTCGTTCGATAAGAAACCATGCGATACTATCTTATGGTTTCCTTTACTAAAATAACTATATTGAATGCCGAATTAAAAATAAATTCCCTTATTTAAATGCGTACAAAATGAGCGAAAAGGTTGATTGAAATATTTTTTACCTTATCAACAGTAGAAACTACAATTTCACACAGTTATTTCGTGACAATAAATTATTTTAAATAATATGGAAAAATTAAGTCGATTCCTACTTTGAATGGATGAATAGGAAGTATTTTATTAACGGGAGTTGAAAATTTTAAGTTAATATATATAAATAAATATGTATACATAGGGAGAGAGTGAACTAATAGTAGTAATAAAAGGGATGCATTTCTCTATGTTAAAAATCATACGGCCAATTATTTACAAATTACTAAGAGCATTTCTAAATTTATTTTTATTTAAGTCTTTAAAAATACAAAGCATATGTTTTTTTTAAAAAAGTGGTCAGAATTTTTACAAGATTTTCCTGTCGGAAATTTATATCCTTTCCAATTTAAAAAGAGTTCATCCATAGAAATGTATCTAATTATAAAACTGATTTTATTTCTAAGCATGACCTGTGCCCCACCCACTCTCAGACTACATTTTCTCATGCTTTTTTGAGTTCTTAAAAGAGCTTTTTATTAATTTTAATTTAATTTTTTAGCTATTTAATGTAATTTTCTATTTATTATTTTCTAAATTCAATAACTTTTTTACAATGGGCATTGGTAGAAATTTTTACAGTCATCTAAAGATCCCTGAAAGGAGATTTAGAGTCCGACAGGACTAGGTGCTCCAAGCAACATTTGCCAATGATAAGCATGACCCTAAAATTTTAAAACACATTTTAACTTTATGAAACACACTTTTTAAATAAATGGAGATCATACTTGAATTCCTGTTTAATTTAATTATCAAGTTCCAACTCTTCAAGTTTTTTCTGTTTCGTAAATCTTCAAAACATACACATACTTTGAAAATAGTTTATTTGTTCTTCAATATTTATTGTATTACTTCTATTTTTTATTCTTCCATGTTCATTTTAATAGATTCTGAAATTTAAAAAAAAAACTACTTTTGAATCAAAGATAATATTGAATCCCCTAGTGTAGATCCATTACTTCTCATTCTATGTTAAATGCAGTTAATTGTGCCAATTCTAGTTCATAATGAGGCAAAAAAATTTAATCATGCAAAGTGAGTAAAAAAATCTGGTAAAGCTATTAATATCGCAAAATGTGTGATGACACAGATAATTTCTATCAAATTTCAACTATAACATTTTTTTTTTGTTGAAATAAAAGAAAATTTGATCTCATAAATAATTGCATTATACATTCACATGTATATATATATACATGTATAAAAACAAACTTTTTAAAGAAGCATGCAGTAACCAAATATCATTACACCTATAACGTATATGAAACTGGAACTCTGGTAAAACACATAAATTTTTACAAATTTGGTAAACTTTTGCAAAAATTACATATTTTTTGAAACATTTTATACAATTAATAACATATACGAGTACATTTGTTATTTTGATAAATAATTTTGAAATGTGTGAGACAATCTAAAATATAGTTTACAATTGGAATATAATACATTGTTGACACATTGTGATATTGGTTGCTATATAAATAACACGGAAACATTGGATTCGTAGATATGTGTTGCCTCAATTTCAATAGTATGCGACTGCATTAAATTTGATAAAACACCCTTTTCAATAGTTTGACCGAAAAAACCGAAGTTTATTTTGCTTATTTCACACAATTTTCATATTATTCTATTCTCTGTATTCTAATGATGGATTATATCTACTAAAAGCTGTATCATTGGCCGAGATTTATTTTTGTGGTAATTTAGTTAAGAAAGAAAAAATTAAGCATTATGTAACAAAATTTGTTTAAAACGTATAGAAAATGTATTTGATATAACATGACCACGATAAACCTGGTTCCCCATTTAATTAGTTGTAATCGTAAGGGGTATATCAGGATATAGATTCATAATAAAATAATTTCTGGTCGGAAAATTGGCTCAGTTCAAACTTCACAAGAAAGTAAAAGCTAATCTTTCTTTATAGCCTGTGTGACATATAGTCATTGACACTAGGAATAATCAAAGAGCTCCCTTCTCTCTCCTCTGATCTTTCGTAGAAATATAGAGGCTGATTACCGACATACAGCTGTGCGTATGGACATTGTCTTGAACATCGCCCCGGCAACCTTTGACACTACAAGGAACACTCCCTATTCTGCCCACATACCGGATGTAACCCGAGCCGTGTGCGATGTTCCCAAACACTAGAGAGGGTAGGGAGAAAGAAACCCCCTAGAGCGAAAGGGGATGCCAAATAACTTCTCTCTCAAAACAACAGAATTTGGACTCTAATAATCTTATTACTAAATTAACTTAAAATGTAAATTTGCAAATAATAGCCTGATGTATTAAACTTAACATTTAAATTATTCAATATCACTCTACCGTAAAAGAGATGACATCTGCTTCGCTTTGCTTCTAAGGAGTAGGGGGGGGGGCATAACAAGACGAACAAAGCATTCGTGAGGACATTCCCACACTGCACTCATTTCCTTCCACTTGATAATCTTTATTTCCTTAAAAAATAGTTTAGAAAAATTTCAGTTTTAAAGCTCATGGATATCAATCCTAATTAGTGATAGTCTAAAATAATACGATTTTTAATTTTTTATATCTGCAATACTTATGTGTGTTTTATGATTACATTATTTAAATCAGCTGATATACCAGCATTTCCTTTTTTAATCGATGCTATTTCTTTGCTCAAACGTGAATGGGATTTTAAGCGCTATTTTTAACATGTGATGGTGTAATTAGAACAGTTAAGTGTTAGCTCAGTTATATTGTCCTTTTCAAAATTATCAGTCTTCATGTTGACTCAAAATGTAACATTAATTAACTATCAATTAATAATTATAAATATACTCTATATATAAGATGAATGACTTTAAGACTAATTAATAACATTCTATGGAAGACTGGTTCTGTAATTCTAAGCTCTTAGGTGAGAAAATAATAACAGCTGCATTCCAGTTAAAAAATAAAATGATTAATTCTTTCTTATAAAAGGATAGAAATAATGATTAATTCTTCATATAATTTAAGCGAATCGGACCGCCATGTGTACATAAACGTATCACAATTTCGATCGAGCTGGTAAGATTTCGCCGGTCATGAATTTATCAGCAATTCGGAATCTAAATGTGACACCAATAGTAGTCAATCAATGACTACTATAAATAGTAGTCATTGATTGGTAATGTTAATTATAATGAGAAATAGAGTAGAATTTTTTTCTTCTTTTAATATGTGGTCATGGAGTTAGGGATTTTTAAAGTATGATCACAAAGATCGACTGATTATTGAAATATTAAAAAAACCCAAAAAAACCAGGATTTTACAGTTACAATTTTTTCTTTAATATTCAAAGAGCAACAAAAAATTCCTCAGTTCTTAAAGAGAAAAGCATCAAAGCTTCATGGACAGAAAAGTATCAGTAAATGTTTTTTAGGTTCGGTTAATTTAGGCAAAAAATTTTTGAAATTAAATTTTAACAATGAAAATGAACGGTACTTTTTTGATTTTTCTTAAGGAAACTATAATTGAAAATTTAATATTTCAATTTTGATTCATTATTCGTAACGCAATTTTACGTATCAGGATAAATAATGTAGTATTATTCTAATTTTAGTTATTTAATACCATATTGTAAGTTGCTTAAAATTGTTTTTGTGGCTGATTTATAAATATATTATCAGATTTTGGAAAGGTTTATTTACAGGTGGCTTAATTTTATAGCAAAATAAATTTAAAGGAATTTAGTGGGAATACATGTTTAGAGAGATAGATAATTTATCAGTTACTTCTTTTTTACAAATAATTCACTCCTTAACCTTTTTTTTTTATATATATGCGATTTGTTTTCTCAATGAAAAAATTGTTATAACTACACATACTATCGAGAAAGACATCTTTTCTTTCAAAATCCGTTGCATAAATAATAGTCATATATTGATTTTTATTTTCAAAGGATAACTATACTTTTGTGTATCATAAAGCAACTTTTATTTTTAAGACGTCTTAAAACAAAGAACCAATTTTAAAGAATTTAATGAATTTTATGATTTGATTAACAGAGAGAAAGTTTTACTGTTTTTAGAAAATATGCAAAAAAGATAATCCACAAAGAAAAAAATCATAAGCAACGTATAATGTACAAGTCGAACTTAGTTTCATAAACTTTCATGCCCCTTAATTGTCAATAAAACCTTAGATCGGGGGTGGCCAGCCCGTGGCACGACTGTGCTGTAATAGTAGCACGCGAAGACTTATGAAAAATTTAAAAATTCAAAAAGATAATTAATATTATTACTATAGTTTTATATTCCTTAGGTGGGTTTGGTCGGTATTCTTTAGTGGTCACATACAAGCGGTCCCCCCCCCTCCTCTTCCACAAATGTTCCCTGCCTTTTTAGCACGTTTTTCACGTAGTGTAAAAAAAGCGCTATTAGGACGCAAATTTCGTCTTCGTTCCATATTTTGTTGTACCTTTTTCTCAGCCAATAAGCAACCAATTGACCTCGGGTTTTCGGCATTTGGTCGCATTTGTGCCCTAGAAGAGCCGAATCTTATTTAAATTTAATAATTTTTAAATTTTTAAAATTTTTTTTAAAGTATAGTACACACTACTTTCTGTTAGTAAAAAGTTCATTAGTTGTATTATTGTAAAATACAACATGTGAAAAACGGCTAAAATTACTTGCCCATGCCAATGATTGATATCTTGTTTTTTTTCCTCACCCTCTTTTTTTTTATTCTTAATCTCTAAACCCATTTATATTTCACAATATTTAGCAGCTTCCTGGTTTAACTCTTGGCTAACAATTTTTGTATACTTTCAGGTTAATTTCCTGTTTTTTTATTTTTATTATTTTATTTATTTATTTTTTTAGCAAAAAATTATATCTCCAATAAAATTCAATAATCTATCTCCCTCCCCCTTTTTTTTATCTCTCTCGTTATTTATTTATTCATTTTTCACTGCTGCTATCTTTTTTTTTCCTTTAAAAAAAAAATGGTGGGGGGGGGGAGGAGATCTGGCAAAAAAAGTAATCCTCCTTCGGATGAATCATTTTCTTTTTCTGAAAACTGAACCAAATGGCGGGAAAATATCAACAAGAAGTGGTGTCATCAACTGAAAATTTGATTCCAAAGAAACTTTTTTTTAATGTAATTATTTATGCTTCTTGTTTTTTTTTTTTTTTTTGTCTATGGTACATTTGTTTTGTATAATTTTATTATTTCTTTTGTATTTGTAAAAAAGTTGAAATTGTTTAAAATATAAACTTTGATTTTTTTTTTACAATAAAAATTGGACGTGAGGGTGGTTGTTTCCCGAGGGATCGGTTGTAGCTCTAAAACCCTCTTTGGGTGAGCTTGGTTTCTCTGGGCATTCATCATCGTCAACAACTACAGTTTTATTGAAATGCGGTTGTACCAGACAAAAAACAAAGACATCAAAATTTATTTTAAATACACTTAATTGAATTACAGTAGAAAATTATAAAGTAGAAAATACTCCTTCATTCTTGTGCGAGCAGGCTTTTCAAAGGAAGTGCATTCGTGAGATTTTGGAATTTGATGGAGCATGTTTTAAAATATCTGGAAAAAACAATGAGAACTACCCAGTGAGTGTTTGATACTCAAGAATGCAGATTGAGTTTGAGATTTAGCTTTGCTTGCCAGTACAATGAGGCATTTAAATGATTTAAATTTATGACTACAATGTGTGAAAAGAGTATACTTTCGTACCCTAATTGATCATGTATCTTCTTTTCTTCTCGATTTTGGAGATAAAGATTAACAATTTCACTTTAATGCACGAACTATCAATTAAAGTTAATAATGCCTCGAGTTACGATAGTTTTAAAAGTTTAATATCCATTTTGCAATATTCATTCAGTGCTAGGTTTAATGACTTTCAAGACAATAGTAAAAAAAAAAAAAAACATAAAAAATGTTGATATTTCATACATTTTTTTCCATAATTTCTCGGCAAAACGTTTATTGTTACCCACCTGAAACCCAAATCGGAAATATTGATCTACAGCTCCATACTACATAAAAAAGCAAAAATATAAGGAACTTATTTGAACTGCAAAGAATCCGAATTATGTTGAATTTTGAAAAGTTGTACGAGCAAGCAATTTCCAAATTTACTCGATTTGGCTGTCAGATATTGTTGTAGGTTTGGATCAATATGTTTTGAACAAATGTTTTTTGTTATGAATATAATAAAATCAAAATATAACTCAAAATTTACTGATATACACCTAAAAAACAACATAATTTTGTTAGCATCTCCGAATACTAATCTTAATATTGATGAGTTGGTTAAAAAAAAAAAAGACTACAAATTCAAAAGCCACGTTAAAAAAGTACTGACTGCTTAGTAATTATTTAGAACTAGATGTCTCAAGTTACTTTTTTTTTATAGCTAACCTAATTAATTTGTGAACCTGTAAAAAGTTAATTAACTATAAAACTTAAGTTTGTACTTTTGTCTTATTTTTTATATTATCTTTGAATTCCACTCTTAGATTTACATAAAAATGCACTATTTGCGTAAAAATTCCATAATAAGCCTACAAGTAACATTTTTTCACCTTTTCCAGTTGTTTTGTTTGTTGGAAAAGTTACAAGTGGCCCACATAATTTTTAATCATATAGTGGCACTCTTCCCAGAAAGGTTGGTCACCCCTGCCTTAGACATATGGTTCTGCCTCTCCGTCTTCAAGAAAAAACAGATACCATCTCTTTAACATTGTCCAAGATTTAGCGAAGTCTGAGTAAAGAACATTCTCTCCCCTTCCCCCAACGTTTCCTGTGGGATGGGGGGGGGGAAGGGATACAATGTTTATGAGCAAAATGACAAGCCGAAAAGGCCTTACGAGCTGAGGGTTCTCTTCAGATGTTTACATTAAGAGTGTCGAAATTTACAATGCTTTCCAGCGTTTTATATTACTTTGGGAAAGTTTATAAAAGAGGACTTATTAGGAGACCGTCTTTGCGAAAACGGAAAATTAAATTTTTAATTTTTAAAACATTTTTTTTGGTTATTTTTCAGTTAAAGTAAATTTTAATTTTTTTTTTTTCATTTTTAATTGTTGATTGTATATTAATTTTATTTTCATATCTTGAAGAAAAATCATTTAAACTTGGATACTTAATGGGTTAATGATAATTCAAATGGTGTGAAAGCTATTAGAGAGAAGTGTTATCTCAGGTGTCGTTCTTGTCATCAACCTGTGGTTAAAAATTAAGTCTTTGCGTTGCTTCTAAATGTGATAAATATAACCTTTCAATCAATTATTAAAAATGCAACCTATGTATCGAATGAGTAAGATTAATAAGATTTAATAACGTTATAGGGGAATCTTGTTCTGAAGCCTTAAACTTTTGTTGGGTTATCTTAGTCCCTCTTTGGTAAGAAAAAAAATAACAGCATCCTCATTTCAATTTACAAATAGAAGAAAAACATAAATATAAATATATATTTATTTTCTTATAACTTAGGCCAATCTAACCACTATGTGTTAATAAACATATTACACATTCTATCAAGTAGATTAAGATTGCACCTTGCATGGTTTTATCAGGAATTCCATGATTTGAATACAATAGTATTTATTGATTTGAAATGTTCACTTTTATGAGAACGAAAAGTAGAGTTATATGTATATATATAATAATGGGAAGTAGTGTACACAGATTATTTTTGTCACGAGGATTATATTTTTAAAAAAAAACATAGACGAAAACACCAAGACTTAATCTTCATGCTAAAATTAAAAATTTATTCGTGTTTGGGTGGAGTTTGCATCCCATCATTCTGTACTCCTCTTATAATGGAATTTCTGATAAGAAGTATGATCAGGTTGTCTGATTATTCAAATATAAAAAAGGAATAAAAATCTGTAACTCTCTCCCTCTTCCATGTTTTTATTTTTCTTCCATTAAACAAAATAGAACTACTCCACACACACACACATTTATAAATCAAACAATAATCATTTACCATATGCTACAGAAGAACGCATTAAAAATATATGAAAAAAAGTATCAGTATATGATTTTTATGCAACTGCCACGAATCACTTTATTCATAGTATTTTACTAAAGATAGAAAATAAAAATTTAAGCATAGGCTTTATTTATAGTTTAGTTTATAATAGCTAAAAATTTTGTAGTAAATTTAATTCTAAAAATAAAAAGAAAATAGATTATTGGACAAATCAGTTTAAAATGTCAATAAATATGTCTTTCACACATAAAAAAAAATCACCTGATTACATAACAGAAATTAAGATAATATTTTCACATTTTAAAATAACACTTACATGAACAGATTTAATTAAAGTACTTTCATTTACAAAAATGTGCTTTAATATACCAATATATATTATAAAAAACATCAATTTTCTCTGCTTGTAATTAACCTTTTTATATCTTACATAAGGATAAAAGTCGAAATACGTAATTCATTTTCAAAGTATTATTAATCACAGTAAATGGGTTATTAAAAAATTATATAACAATCTTTTTTTATTTGTAATTAAGTTTCTCATTTACTAAGCTCAAATATATATTTCTTCTGCAAAATTAAATTCACTAAAAATTCTGATTTAGGTGAATGAAAAAAAAACAGATTTTTATTTTTACAGTGAAAATTAGATACGTAAGGGAATTTCACTATTATACTCAAGACATGGAAGAAAAAACTGCCTGAAAAACAATCTCCTAAATAGAGAAAAATCTCTTGTTTCAATGAACCACTAGGGCATAGAAAAATGCTATAACGCCAAACCAGGCAACCCAGAATAATGACGTCATTGCACATCTACCAATGACAAGCAACCTCTTTTCCTTCGTCTGTGCCGAAAAGGAACACCCAAGTCGTGAGTAACTCAAAAAGTTCTCTCTATTTAACGTCATGCCATACATTACAGTTTTAAGTTTTATGGCATATGGAAAGAGCTACAAAGATTCAGTTCAGTTCAGGTTTTGTGGATATAGAGCTACAAGAAAGAGACAGATAAAAGGAACAAACAAGACCGGACGAGTAATGCGCAATTTCGTTGGCAGCAACTATTCCTATAATCTACAAACAAGGATGGGTTACTTTGATATTTTTGGCCTCTTTTTGAAAATCGCCAAGTTCATCGTTGGCTTAATTGAACCTACTAAAATCATTCTTGCTAAAGCGCTCGTGATGAAAGGTTGGTATATAAAATTGTAGCGGGGAGATTTATTGATTAGGTATTTTATAACTTTGAATTATAATGTTTAATTGAGAAATTTTTTTGCCGTTTTTATATTGTATTAATTTCTTGTTAAGTTTTCCATCATTTTAACATATTTGCTGATTTATGGAATTTCTAACTTATGTGAACAACTAAAAACTTTGATTCATAATTATGAATTATTATTATTTTACTCTTTTTATATTGTATTTTTATTTTATTTTGTGCTTTGATTTGATGTAATTAACATTTTCCGTTCATCGATTTTCTAGCTTCTGCCGTGTAAAAGCTCGATTCTCCGATCACGTGAATGTAAAAATTTTATGCTTTGATTATTTAAAATGTTTTAATAATACGTTTTAAAATTTCCAGGTATTTACCATTGTAGTAGATTCATTATTTTTTTAGTTCCTGCTGGGTGATTGCCCACTTGGCGGATCTCGTGAGTGTAAAACTTTTTCTTGTCGTTAAATCGAAAGTTCTATTGATTGTTATGAAAAATTAGCGTAAATATATGAGGTAAATTGTTTGGCTAAATTTTTTAAATGATTGTGAGAATAATAATAGAAAATACAAATTTTCTGGAGGTGTTCTTGTAAAAGAAGGGTGCCCTGCTAGTATCCAACCAAAGGTAATAACGCTTATTCTTAATAAGAAAATACATTTATTTAATTAAAGTAAGAAAAAAATCATTATTGGATTGTAGATTTAGATATTTAACACATTTGCTAACATGTGAAGCTTCCTAGACATATAAAAGAAAAACTAGTTGTATAGAAATATCAAAGATTCTGTATTCCAATTATTAATGGAATATCTTGGTAGAATCACTCTTTATAAAGACTATTAAGGGATCAGTATAATATATTTTTCAAAGCATAGTCAATTATTTCAACTGGTTTATAAAACTTGTATAGAGTTCATTAAAGCTAATCTTGAAATGGGTATTGAAAAATCTTCAGTATTAGAATATGTATTCGGTTAATAGAAGTTTAATTGTACTTGACTAATAAGGAATGCTTTACTCTGTTGCTCATGTTATTACTAATAAATTAAATACAGGAAATATGTATTGTGTTTCAACATTCAAGGAGAAAGGGTGCCCAGTTAAAAATTAATTGCATTACGGCCAATGATGACCAAACAGTTTCACATGCTTTTAAAACATATTTCGGAATAATGCTTGGCTTTGCAATTGGCACCTTCAATGCACTTGGAAGAAATGGTTAAATGATCTTGTTTTCCAATTTTGAAATGCGAAGGGAAATTTCTCTAGTAGCTCTTTTGGAAGGAATAAGTTCAATAAGATGTAGACAAATAATAGAAAATTTTAAAATTGCATCGACTGATAAAAAGCCTGCTTTCAATAAATATTTTGATGATAATTATTGTAATTCAGCCTACTAATAGTATAAGTCACATCATATACTTCTGCATGCCAATACTGATAAAAATATTTATTGTTGATCTTTTCACAGTACATGAATGTCCAATTATTTTAAAATGAAAATTTAACTGTCAAGCAGATAGTTTGTTGAAAATACAGCATGACACATATTAAGCACATTATAGAATTTTAAATGATACTCTCCCCAGTTTATATCCTCAGAACCTATTTCCATTTCAAAATGAATTGAAGATTCCTGACAGATATTTATGACCAGGCAACAAATTCTTGGTTTGTAAAATCGCAGACTAATGGAGATGTATTTTATGTTGTTAAAAAGATTATGGTAGCATTTCAGAAAGAGGTTGTGTGTGTGATCAATGCCATTACAGGTGTGTAAAATTATCATGCTCGGCTTGGTATACATGTGAATGCTCAGATAATCATGCACCATGTAAACATATTAAGTTCATTCTTAAATTGTTTGAGAGATTCCATGTTGTTGAATATACTTCTTTCCATATCTCAGATAGAAAGTGTGGCGTGGGGTCTTCCGTCAAAGAAATATGTAATGACATAAGAAAAACCAGGAAACTGAACTTCTATTTGTAGTATTGAATTGTTTTTTGCAAGGTAAAATAGTTCAGGAACAATTGTCTCAACATGCAATTCAGTAAAAGAAAGGTAAAAAGTAATTACTAAAGAATTATTTACCTGATCCTCATGTACCTACCTCCAAATCAGCATTTAAACTAGCAGTAAATATTTAAGCCAACTATTAGGGATTTAAAAATAAAAAGAAAAACTCTGGGATGTTCTTTTTTTAGTTGTCAAGAAAGAAAACATTCAAGCTCAGTCTAGTCAGCATTACTCAATTCAAAAACTATTTGCAAAAAAATTTAACTGTATCTTTAACATTAGATATATGTTTGTATTGTTGTTTTATGTTTTCCAAGACATTTAGCTATGTTTTTATGGGGTAAAGTTGTATATTTTTATATCAGATGAGGAGGTAAGTAATTATCAAAAATAACCAAATTTTTGTCACAAATGGCTTTATGACAGTATATTAGAAGCATATAATTTAAAAATCATGCAGGATAGAGATTCCATTGCAGTTGAATGTTACCACACAAATTTTGGAAAGTGATGGGAATATGGTAATTTTTTATATCATTCATTCTTAATAAAATTTTAGGCAAAAAATTGATTTATACTTTTGGAACATATAAATTTAGAAAATACATGTACACTTTTTGCAGGTAAGTGTTTAAATATAAAATATATAGAATCAGGTCATGTTAAGGCTTGCTATCAATACAAGCAAAAGAATATACTAATGTAAGTAATATGTTTTAACTTATGTGTAAATAATTCTTAATAATAACTGATTCATCATTTTGATAATATTTGTGCTATTTGTTATACAGGAATAGACCTTGAAAATCTGCCTTGCCTATTTAGAAACAGGTATTTCATCCATATGTTATATTTCATGGGCCTTGCCTATTTAGAAACAGGTATTTCATCCATATGTTATATTTCATGGGCGATGAGGAAATAGGTAGTGAAAATAATGATATAATGTGATTGCCTTTTTTATGGTATAGATGTGTTAATAAGGATTTATTTATTTTTTGTCCAGTAATGGACCTGTTTTTGATATACTATTTGTTTTATATAAATACTTTAAATAGTTAAAGTTTTTCAGGTTCCTTTATATGTGTTCTGTGTATCAACCAGAGAGATGAATGAAGTAAATATTCTTACATCACTGAGAGTCTTGAATGACTTTTTGATCTTAAAGAGTGCTAGATGCGATTTTCAGCTGTGGTGACATATACATTATAATTGCATCACAGTTGAGAAAGACTTTCTAAAGCATTAAAGATTGTGTAGTGTAATTAATTAGTAAGTAATATTTATATGATCGGAAATGCAATATAGGTTAATATTTTATTTAGTTTTAAAAGCAATCAATTATCTAATTTTTTAAGACTGTCAACAATATTAGTTGCACAACACTTTTTAATACAGTAGGTATAATTCAAAACCATTTGAAAAATACAATGGTTTGTGCAGTAAAGTAGCTTAAAAGGTGGTGCATTCAGTCTTATGTCAAAGCGGTACAAGTAACAAATTTTTCTTAAATAAAAAAACCTTGTATAGTTGATTTTTCATAATTTTTACAAGTTCCATAAGTAAACAATCATTAGTTGCATAGTTATTTATATTAAAATTTTAACATTTACATGCAACATAAATACATTTAAGAAAAAAAACGTTAAACAGTACATGTTTTGTAAAGAAAATTGGGAAACTGTATTTCTTTTTTTAAAAAAAGGTATAAAGTATTCATTCAGCTTTGAAATCCTAGAAATATTATGTAAGTCAATTATTTCTTTGCTACTTTCCATTATAAATGATTCTGTTGTAGCTAAGTTCATCCAAAATCGTTTCCTTCAACCACATAAATTATACTAGAATCCTAAGAGGGTTTTCAGACAAAAATATAACTTAGTTCTTGGTTTTGCTAGTTATTTTTATAATGCTTGATACTCAGCTTAACAAATATTAATTTTTTTAAATACTATTAATACTTCAATATTTTCGCGATTTATACTTTTGTATTACTATTTAAAAAATTTTCCAGATGTGCTAACTTTTGAAGACTTTCAGAAATATATAAAACTTTCAGCTAATTGATGAATTGAGGCTTCACATAACAAATAGTGATCTTACATCGATAGATTAAATCAGTCGTATTAAAATAGAAAGATAGCTTTTTATTGGACCTCGTAAAAAAGTTTGTTAATGTCTCTGTCTCAATTGCTACTATTACTCTTATTCAAACTTGCATAAAGACTTCTATTTTTCTTTGGTGATCTTTTTGACAATCACATCGTTCTGACTTTTAAAAAAATGCATTAAAATAATTTTATATTATTATATTAATATTTTATTTTACTAAAAGGATGAAATTCCGTAGAACTATTAATCTTGGGAGGGTTTTATTTGAAATTAAAGAAGATATTGCTGCAAAATAAAAGATTCGCAATAATATACTTTAGTATTCTAATGATATATTTCAATTATTGTGAGATGAATGAAAGAAATGCATTTATCAATTTCAGTAATGAAACATATGTAAAACGAAATACAAAACAGGCTCGGATGTGTGTAACAAGACAAAATTTGCTTGATAGTAAATTGAGAGAAACTCAGGAACGATCACAACAATCTCATATTAGAAAGAGGTGTACATTTTTTAATAAATTCTGACGGGATTTAATAAAAATTTTGGAAAGGCAGGGCATGTTTTTCAAAGATTTGTCTGATGATTATAAAAAAGAATTCAAACAACACCTTATTTATTAAAATTTATCCGATAAATATCTCCGAAATTTCGGGGTTTTTTTTAATATTTAACTATTGGATTCAGTTTATTGATCAGCAATAAAATAAAGAAATGTTGAAAAAATTTGCTTAGTATAAAAAATGCATAAAATAACAATTGAATACCATGAAATTAGTAAAATTAGAAACCTGTGTTGCTCCATGACCCAATCGATCAATTTAAAACATTGTCAGCATATATATATACTTGATAAGGTTTGGGCTAAAAAAACAAATTAAAAATTTCCTTACTGATATCACTATGCACCCTAAGCTTAACATTTATAAAAACAAAATATAGACCTTTATAAATCGTTTCTAGGTTTGAAAAGAAGGGGAAAAAACATTGTTTTAGCGAAATGATTTTATGTTCATTGCAACAATATGCGTATAATATTAATTGGATAATTCCAAATGAGTTAAAATGGCTAATAATTCTATTAGGGATGTTTAAATCACCTAAACCTTAAAGTAAGCCGCTTTTCAAGATTTGGCTGTGAAATAAGCAATTATGTGCTGCGGAGCCCTGAATTAGGGGTGCGACATTCCAAAGATGAAAGGCGGAGACAAAAAGTCTGATTGCCTTCTTCTCAGAAAAGGGAATGATTTACTTTTGACATTTATTGGAGGCATCTGGTCAAAGTGGTTCAACAGTATCGGGGCTTACAGGTGTGGTCTGAAAGACTACCGCGTGACATAGATCTATCATAAAATAATTTGAATCAAATATAAGCTGAAATTAACTATGCAATTATAAAGAAAAACTTCGGAATTTAGTGAAGAAATTTCTATGTAAAGTTCAAAAAGTATTCTTCATGTTTTTTCCCGCGTTCACATAAAATTGAATAAGCGAAATATTTTATAAAGCTTTGCAATAAAATTCCATGTGTAAGAATATTAACAATTGTTAAATACAGTTAGATCATTTTTTCAAGTGGTAAAAATACAGCAAAATTGCATGTCATATAATACCATCAATATCTTTTTATAATCCTAAGAAAAACTTTTCTTATTAATATATAAAAAATTATTTAACGTATGTTCAAATTTTGAAACGCTAGCAAGTAGTAAATCATTTGAAAAATATTTCGGATGGTACCAAGTAATGAGATACGCACAATATTATTTATAAGTTCTAAAAAACATGTCTACTTTGCTAGAAGGGTTAGCTATCCAAAATACTAAATATTATGAAGTACAGACAATTGCACAGGAAAATCAAACATATACAATAACATAAAAATTTTCATGAAACTAGTTTAGCTGTTAATATTTTTGTTTTTTAATCTTTTTTTTTTTTTAAAAAAAATACGTATATTTCCGAATACGGTGAAAATTGTTTAACACGAAACTGATTATTTTGGAAATGAAATATTTTTTCGTGTTAAAGGATATAGTAAAAAAACAAACATGTTTCACCAAAATTAAGTTTATTAGAGAACATTTTATTTATATAGATCTAAATATTCATGTATCTAATAAAAATCAATGAAACAAAAACATTCATAAGAACTTAATGAAATTTATTGCAAAATTTAAAATTTTTTGAAAAACAAAACATTTATTGAGTTTTGGGAAAATAATCTGATGAAAAAAATTTACCAGTTAACGATGGCGTTACGTAGAATATTAGGGCCTCCATGCAAAATCAGATTTTGGGCCCCAAGCCATATCTTACAAAGAATTGCAAAACCGTAACACACTGGGCTCCCCCCCCCCACACGCACACGTTGCGGGTGCGTACATTACGCCACTGATATCAAACATCGTTTTGCTTAGAAATCTAGCAAATCTTTCAATTTTGAATTTCTTTGGTAATCTTTCTTCACGAGATACAAATACTATAGGCCCAGACCTAGTTAGAGTCTGATAAATTAAGGCCTTTTTGCAGAAGTGGATTAAGCGGCTGGATGGCCGCCAGGGGCTCTAAACTTGAGCAATTCTTACCACAAGATTTGTACAATTTATACGCACAGAAGGCTTCACACACAGCACATTTATACATCTTTATATTTAGTACAGTAAGCAGGGATGTCTTTAGACTTCTTGGGGCCCTGGGCCCTTTCGCAAAAGTAGACCCTGAGCCTCTGCACAAATGTAGGCCCCAACTATGACGCATAAAAGTAAACAGTGCGTAGCATACGTTGTCAAATACTCGTACAAACCCCAAACAAATAAATGTGTATGACTTACAATTGCACAAATCGACTAGGCCTATATAAGCACGACGGTCATCACATGTAGCCAGTTGACATATTATCCGAAATTCCAAGTTTTAATTTCCAATTTTTTTAAAGTTAAGGTTTATCTTGAGCAATTGAGTTTTTATATAGCTATACATTTTATTACGAGATTTTAAATTTAACGAACCTTTTCACTGTTTTAGTTTATTACTCTTGAATTCATGGGCCTCAAACCTTTTACCGCCAGGGTCCTCCAACTAACTTAACCCGTCTCTGTCTTTGTATTGGAATCAGATCTCGAACGCCACTTATATAAATGTCGAAGTCTCAGTGTTATTTAAAAAAATTATTTCAGGATATTACTGGAATCTGTCCTTAAATGTAATTTTCTAATATATATAAAAGAAAGTTTTTTTAGAAAAATTAAAATGAAATGGATTTAAGGCATTAGATTATTCAGTATTATAAAAAGGTTTTTTTTTTCGATTGGAAAACACCATAAATTGTATTAAAATGATTTCATCCTATATATGAATTTCACAAACTCCCCAGTTATTTCATTTCATACCTGTTTCAATAAAATTCATCAGGTTTAGAAAGTTTTATTGCAATTTTTATATTCATTTGCTTGCATTAGAATTTATATTTGGGTTATGGTCAGGCTAAAAAAAAATGGGCTTTTCAAATGCGCTATGGATTCGAATCTTGATTTCTTTCACGACCCTTTGTTTTGAATATCGTAGTATGCTTCATATTAAATGAAATTGATCCTTGCAATCCTTAGACGGCGTAATATGGATGGGAGAAACGAGATACGTGTAACATATTTGTCACTAGCATTTCAGAAATTCGAGGTACTGCGTTGCCTATCCAAATTAAAATTTTCAGTTGTTTGTGATTCCAAACCATTCATTTATAGTACTAATATTACCTTTAATGAATATGTTAAGTGTATTGAAATCAGTAATTCAAGGAAGAAAATTTTGAGAAAATCCCTTAAATAGTATAAATGTTTTACTGTTATAAATTAAAATTTTCTGACTTACAAATTTATGCAGCATATAATACGAAAGTCATTTTCATTTACATTATTAGGAATAAATGTATGCATTCCATATGATATTGTCAACCACGTTGAAATATTTAGTGAAAACATGCACAGATTATCCAGAATATAAACGTTTTTGACGAATGTTAACATTTTGACTTGAAAATAATAAATTAACTTCAATTTTTTTATATAATGGTCGTTACAGTAAACGTCATCCTATTGATGCGAGCTGCTAATTTATTTTTCACTACTTTTCACAAAACATCAAATTTAATCAGTTAATTCCATTTATTTAATTCTTAAATCCGTCAAAATATATTTTATATATTTTTTAAAAAAAAGTTAGTAGTACTCAGTGGCTTAAAGTATACCTCCGCAGGGAGGCCCAGGATTCAAGGGGCCCCATATAGACTGACTGATGTCGAATAAGTAATCCTTTGTAAGATCCGGCTTGGGGCTCAAAACCAGACTTTATAGAGGGTCCCTAATATTTTCCGTGAGACAATTGGTGGTACTTAAAAAACTTTATAGATAACCGCCCTTCCTTTGTAAGCCCATCACAACCAAATTTATAAAATCTGAGAAGTCCTAAGTTTTCGTATGTATTCTAAGGGAAAAAATTTCTTAGTGCTCATCTTAAAAAAATCGCATCTATATTTATATACGAAATGTTCACTTAAACTTTTCGCTAGATATAATTTATCAGAAATGTGTTTATAAATTTTGTATAACATATTTTTTACGGTTCAGTTTTATTAATTAAAATGTTTGAATTTACTATTGCAAAGTAATTTATGCGTGCTTCAGCATTGATTTTTAAGAACTTTTATGTAAGATTTTGCATCTTTAATTTCTAAATAAAACATAAAATTTGTACTTTTAAAATCTTTTAATTACATGTTTCGAAAATAAGATATAAATATTTGTCATGCATAACACTGTTTGGAGCTTCTTGATTTTACAAATTTCTGTGTGCATGTGAATATTTGGTACATATGATGTTGATTGTATTGCGATTCACGATTACTTGTAACAAAATGAAGGGGAAATTTTTGAAGCTAATTTTTGAAAATGCATATGAAGCTTTATTTTTCACTTTTTTTTTCTGTTAAGTTCAAACTTAAAAGCATCAAAGAAAATGTTGTTATGGAATTATTCAATTTTTTTCAGTAGCAAAAGGTATGAACACAAAAAGAATAAAAACTTATTGGCTTTCTTCCTTTTTCACTAGATAACTCTTGAAGGATGTACATTATAGTTCTACATTCTTTTATAAAATTGAAAACGGAAGAATGCTTGTGTATTCTGAAAAAAACCTAAAATTTTAAATTTATCTGCTATTTAAGTATTTCTTAAAATTAAAAACAAATTTAAACAATTCAGAGAGAAAATCCTTCCTTTCCTTGTTATTGTTACTAATGCCACCTGTCTGACGTAGTCAGATCGAGGCCCACGATATTCATCATGGCATCGGGCTAGACTGTACGCCTGTGGTTAGCCGTAGCTTTGAGTACCATGCAGGAGATAGTACGATTTGCTTCGGTTCCACCCCAATTTTGAGAGAGAACACCCTGGGAGTGGTCATGGGCCTCTCTTTCCTTCCCTTTGTGTATATGATGTTGCGAATGTACTTATTGAAAATTTATGTTATTTTTCAATTTTTTTCATTTTTCCAAGTGTTACTTGAAAATAAGCTTCAGGTTCCATGAAAAATGCATCTTAAACTTACACAGGAAGCTATTTCTTCTTGGTAATTTTTTTAATAACAGTATTATTCATAATAAGCTATTTTCCTCTTCGAGTATTACGCCACAACTCGTATCTGTAAAAAATAGATTTATGTAATTTTGTCCCACTCCCACTTTTGCAGGGGTATTTTTTAAAAATAATTATAATATTGTATCATTTTCATGTTGATGCTTATTTTTTGTACCGTTTCCTGTCTATCCCGTGTTAAATCGAACTTGGGTAATCTCACTAAAGTTTACATCCGCTTTGTGGAAAAAGTCCAGAGGAATTGGTTCGTGATGAGCGTTTTTAGATGCAAAAAAATCCGCAAAAATATTTGCTTGAATTTGAGGATGAGTAATGACTCTATTATTTATTTGAAGGATATTATGCTTATCTTCTATATTACTAGAGGTGGAGAGCTTCTTAACAACATTAAAAAAAATCTTTGGATTAGAAACGTTGTTACAAATATTATCCCAATATAATCTTTTGGCACTTTTAATATGAAATCTGATTTTACTAGCATATTGCTTGTATTTGATCCATAATTGAGGAGAAATACTTCGTATAGCTTTTTTCCTGAACTTTTTTTTAATTTATAAAAATTATGGCAAGTACCATTCCACCAAGGAGGGAAAGATTTGTTAGAAATTTTTATTTCTTTACAATTATTATGTATAATTTTTGAAATTTTGTCAGTAAGATTATCTATATTTTCTTCTGGATTGCTTAGTATAATCTCCACTTCTTCTTTCACAATCTGCCAGTTAGTTTTTGTTACAAATCTTTTACTCGGCTTTCGTATAGAAAATTCTGTTATTACTGGACTATGATCACTATCAAAAAAACCAGCTGAAACATAACAATTAGTATATCCATAGAGGTTTGAGGAGTAAATTGTAAGATCGATTAAAGAGGATTTACCCGCTGAATTTCTATAAGTAGGAACTGTTGTATTAAAAAGTATTGAATTTGATTCAGTCAACCAATCAACGAAAATATTAATGTATTTGGAACTGTGATCTGATCCCCACATCGGGTGATGCAGGTTAAAATCGCCAAAAATGAAGAAAGGATCTGTTAAAGATTCGAGAAAGGATTTGATTATAGTAATATTAAGTCCACGTGGTGCATAGATGTTTATAACATAAAAAGAAATGTCTTTAATATTTATTTTAACTACAAGAGATTCCAAGTCTTCTATTTGTGCTGACTGAATAGGAATTTGTTGGGCGGAGACATTCAGAGGAACGGCTATTATTAAACCACCTCCAGGTCTATTTTGTCTGTCATTTCAGAATATCTTTTTCCCTGGAAAATTAAAACTGTCTTCATTTGATAAAAAGGTTTCTTGGAAAATTAAAATATCTGCTTGCGAAAAGGGAGGGATGTTTAACCAAATGGCTTTATTTTTTAGGCTTCTACAGTTCCATTGTAAAAAATGCATGAATTTAGAAAAAGGGAAAAAGGAATATTTCACCGAAATATCAAAATAATTCCTCCCCTTTGAGGAACAAATAAAAAAATAATTTATTAAAGTACTGGAGTGAAACATATGTACAGAAAATTAGAACGTATATATAGAGAATTTTTTTTATCCGATTTCAGTGTTGAGTATTCCACTTTTGCCAGATCCGCCTGAAACTGGACCCGTGGGGGGAGATTTAATGTGACTGAAGCTCTTTTCTTTCTTCCAGGGGGAAAGCAATGATAGAGACAGATAAAAGGAACAAACAAGACCGGACGTGTAATGCGCAATTTTGTTGGCAGCACCTATTCCTATAATCTACAAACAAGGATGGGTTACTTTGATATTTTTGGCCTCTTTTTGAAAATCGCCAAGTTCATCGTTGGCTTAATTGAACCTACTAAAATCATTCTTGCTATGGTGCTCGTGCTAAAAGGTTCGTATATAAAATTGTAGCGGGGAGATTTATTGATTAGGTATTTTATAACTTTGAATTATAATGTTTAATTGAGAAATTTTTTTGCCGTTTTTATATTGTATTAATTTCCTGTTAAGTTTTCCATCATTTTAACATATTTGCTGATTTATGGAATTTCTAACTCATGTGAACAACTAAAAACTTTGATTCATAATTTTGAATTATTATTATTTTACTCTTTTTATATTGTATTTTAT
>BMAO01039175.1:0-23026 GCA_019973975.1 Trichonephila clavata
ATATATATACATACTTCCTACTAGGTTATGAATTTTTTATTGTTTACTATCTTGAGTTCCAAGAGATAATTTTATATTCGTTAGTTAGCACAATGTCTTGCAAAACTAAATAGTTTTCTATTGGAAAATGCACTTTTATGCTTTTGTTGAAAAAAGACTATAATGAAGGAGAGGAAACAACTTATCAACCTGTCAACAGATTCGATGGTAAAATCTAAATTTAAGCAAGAACAGTTTCTAAATTTTAGTTTGCAAATTCATACAAAATACACTTGATTTCTCACACAGCTATAAATATTTTAATGCCATTCAGAACATTATGTTTAAGTGAAATATATTTCTCAACAAAAGTGACTATAAAAAAACAAAGTATAAAAACAAATTAAACTCTGGATATGTAATGCAATTGCATTTAATCTCAATAAACCTAGACCGACAGTTTGTGTGAAAAATCAAGCACATATCCCAAATATAATCCATGGATCAGTGACACTTGGATTACAAATTATATTATTAATGAGCAATTATATTAAAAATTAGATTCGTTTTTTTAATAATAAATGCAATACTTTTTTAATTGCATTTACTTAAAATGCTTACAACATGTTGATCTACTTTAAATAATATTTTGATATGTTCTTCAAAGTATGTGTACAAAATGGGGTTCTCTTTGAAAATACTTTTAGTTCTAGGGTTTCTACGAAACACTTTCTAGTTCTAGGGGTTCCATGGAAACACCTTCAAGTTCTAGGGGTTCCACGAAAGCACTTCAAGTTCTGGGATTCCATTAGTTGAAAAAGTTTGAAGATAACTGATCTAGATAATCCAATGATGTTTATTATACGATTCTTTGTTTTAAAAAATGCTGAACTTTTAGTTTCAAAGAGATAAAGTTACTAGAAATTGATTATGTGAAATCCTGGAGGGCTCGGATCATTATGGATTAAAAAGCCTTTAAGAAAAAATTAACGTAAATTATTACATATATATAATGTTGAGAGCTTTTTTGTGATTTGTTAGCAAGGAGAAAAATTTGTAACTATTTTCTGTAACCTTGTAAAAGAAATTGCTTTCTTCATTTCGTTCATCATGAGAATCTTAAAACTTTTCCAAAATTAGCTGAAATTAAGTCCAGTTACAAATTATTCTCAATTAAAACAATCTAAGAATACTGATGATCAAACATATATTTCTTATAAAATTTACATGAAAAAATTAACACTCACATCTCTATATCAGAAATTCACCTTATTGATTAGAAGCTGAAAATATATCCAATCTAAATTAATCCGACACAAATGAAAAATTAACAAAAATAACCAATTTTCAAAAAAATTTTTTTATTCAAAATTCAATTAGTAATTATTAGATTTTGGTAAGTTGTAGAGAAAAAGGCACTGTGTAAAAGATTAAAGGTAACGAAAATAAACATAAGATTGTAATTATTAGTATATCAGTAAACCCTCATGAAAAAATAATGTAAAATTTGCTTTTTGAGCTGGAATTGTTATTGGAAAATTGTTGTATAAAAAACAGGGAAATTTTCCACATTTTATTTTTGTCTTTTGTAGGCCTGAATTTTTTTTTTTTTTTAATTTGATTTGTTCCTGTTTCAATACTCAATTTATGTTTGTATTACATGTATAGCACTTGATATTTATTTTTTCAAAAATTATATTTCTATTGATAAAGAATTTTGCTTTACAGATTATGGACATGAAACGAAAATCATTTTCTAGTAGTCAAGGACCAGCTAAAAAGGTTTTCAAGAAATCAAGTTCAAGATGATGATGACTTTGAGAGGAGTAATTTTGAGGAAGAATTAGCTCTTATGGATGAGTTGGAAGAAGAATTCCATGCTCAGTCTTTAGAATCACTAGAATCTACTGGTCAGAATTATTAATTAACTTATATTTTAAAATTGTTTTTTAGATAAAAGCTGAATAAAGTGTATAATTAGGTGATCAATTGGCGACAGGAAGTGATCTTCAAACTATCGATATGCATTGATAGTTGTTCCAAGATATTACATAAAAGCATTTTCCAAAAAAACAATAATAGAGACAATTACAAATTAATCTTTTAAAGATATAAATCATGGATTAGAATTTAGAATAAAGTCTTAATCTGTTATTTTCTTAAAAGTTAAATAAAAGGGAACTCCTTAATTAGAAATTAAAGAAAAAGGCTTATCTTTGTTTAGAAGAGAAGTTCCTTCGAAGATAATTAGCCTTTTCGATGGCTTTGAGAAAGATTAAAAACAAATCATTCAGATTGCTGGATTTGTGCATTTTTCTTCACAAGAGCTCCGCAAAATAAGAATTCAATTTATTCTCATTCCTCATCGTCAAAATCTAAAGCATATTAATCCTACTTTCCTCAAACCAGACATTCTTTTGTACAGACCTTCTAATACGAAATATGACCTTCTAAATCATTCCTGTCTTTTGGCATTCCAAATTATATTCATCACTCAAATCCTTTTTAACGAAATACATAGCATTCTTGCATACTGTACATTCAACATTTGCATCAATCAATCACTCTATTATGGACCTTTTCCCCCTTCATTTTAAATTATCAAAGGACCTATATCATTTTTCTCACTCATATTGTTCAGGATAATTCGAAGGAACAAACACAATACGAAAAAATTTCAAAAAATAAATATTACAGAAAAGTTAGGAATTCTGCAACTGAAACAAAGTGATAATTCTAAATAAAAATGAATAAACAGGCAAAATAAAATAGTGAATCTGAAAATTGTCTATACTTTTGGGGAAAACATCTACACATTTTAAATAATGAATTGCAATTAAGTGCAAGGAACATGTGACCTTATTGGAATAAGACTGCATTTCAAAGTACAAGGGTTGCCAAATTATGAAGTCTACCAGAATGAATTTGTTATCTTATTATATGAAGTCTAGATAAGCATCTCCAAATTTAACTGACCACCTATTCTGCATTCCAGCCTAAAACTATATATTTCTATTTCTAGAGTTGACTAATCATTTATTTAGTTTTTAAAATAAAAACCCTTTTTTAATGCAGACTGTTTAACATCATTAAATTAAATGTGATAATTTTACTTCCACATTTATGCGTAAGTTTTTAGTATATATTAAATATATCATTATAAAAAGATATTTGAATTTTTAAGAAACAAAGCGATATAGCTTGATCAATGATATTTCTATTAAAGTGTGTATGCAAGTACTTTTGTCATGACATATAGTACTAAACAAAAATTAATAATATACTTGATATATAATAGTGCTATATTAGTGTATACCAACATCATTATGAGCATTATGATAGGAATCACGAGAAACAAAGATAAATTAAGCTAAGAGAAAACTATCATTTTCACTATGTATACTGAAACCTACCAGACTTATACTTGTAAGAATTTTGCACTTATCTAAAAAGGAGTTATGTACCCCATTCATTCTTCACAATATCGACTTGATACTTATTTAATTAATCCTGATAAAACTTAAAACTTGGAAATTTGTTTGAAGCCTTTGTTTAATTTCATATTTAATTATATTGTTTTATGAATTTGTCTCTTTATTAGAAGATATTGATTCTTCACAATCTGCAAATGCCAAATGGGCCCGTCCACCACCTGCGGAAATAAATCCTAGCACAGATTCAATTGTTTTCCAACAACTAGATATAGATTATTATTTAGGTCAAGCTGTTTCTGGTATGTCAGGTTGTCAAACTGGTCTCGTCCCAATCATGAGAGTGTTTGGTGTTTCTATGGAAGGAAATAGTATACTGTGTCATGTACATGGGTTTTTACCATATTTTTTTGTACCTGCCCCTCAAAATTTTCAACAGTCTGATTGTGCTAAATTCAGAGTAAGTTTTAATTTATATCTTTTTAATAGTTTATCATAATTTTGTGTTAAATAGGCAGTTTTGTTCCTTCAAAATGTTAAGTTGCTCAATAGAATATCCTATTATTCTTACAAAATTTTATATTACCTGTGTAATATGAAGTTTAAATGAGATTAAATAAATACCAATTCTTTTTATTAAATTCTCGTAACTTTTTAATCATGTTATTAAATTTTGTGCTAATATATCTGATACCACACAAATCGTGTCCGATTACCCAAAAAGTACCTTATAAGTGTTTTAGCAATATAAAGTTAAACATTAAAATTAATTTACAATTCAATTATATGCAGTGGTAATTTTTTTCAAATACTTCTTGATTGTTTATACCTCAATTTCAACATGAGTAAGCAGAAACTTAGCAATAGATATAACTATAAATGTGCCTTTCTTGCATGCAATCTATTGATTAGCTATAATTACAAGTAGATATTTGCATACGATTAGTAATTGTATATGTATGGAGTTTTTTTTTTATATTTAAATCATTGCTGATTGTGGGTTCTTAAAAAACCATTACCTCTTTCTGATTAAAAAAAAATACTTTTCAAAAAGAAAAGTGGTGAGCAAACATCATTAGTTACTGCAATAATTTGCTAGAAAGTTGCATTGTTTGCATAATATCTTTCCAAAAAATGCATTAAAAATTCCAATACTAAAAATTACTAAGTTTTTCAATAAAAATTGTTACTACTGTAAATCTGTCATATAATATGCACTTTTAACACAAAAAATAAGATTGAAATTTACGAGTGTGTGTTATACACCAGGTATATAAGAGCTTTAAAAGTAAAAAAAAAGATGAGCATAAAAAAAATTAAGATTTTTACATAGATTGGAATATTGTTTATTTAAAAGAAATGACATTACTTATGAACTTAAGGTGGTGTAGTTCTAGAAGTATACTTTTTCCCCCCTGAAGCTATGAATAATGCCTCGAATAAATAACTTCAAAACATAACAGCACTGTGCACACAAAGCTCAGATTTCTTCACAAAAACAGGGGGCGCTGTATGTTATATGGTGAATATACATAAAAATTAAAAATTGTATCATAGAAAATGTATCACTGAAAAAATCTTATTAATGTGTACATCAAAAGGTGTGCATAAATTGGTTCAGTAGTTTATTTTATCACAATCTAAGGGGCTGTTATTGAAAGGTTCTAATGAGATTATAATAAATTAATGTTTTACTTCGGCAACTGATTTCTTTACTGAAATTCCAATTTTTCTTTTTATAATTGAAGATATTTTAATTCAGTTCATTTTAACAATTATTTATTAATCATTATTTTGCAAAGGAAATATTAAATGGAGCTCTAATATCAGATATGAAATCAAATAAAGAAAATATACGAGATCCTGTACTTGCAGTCGAAATTGTACAAAAAGAAAGTAAGTTTTTGCATTTATACCTTTGTAAAAAATATCTAATTATAATTTTCAATAATCTAACTTTATTTTTTCATTTAATAGATATCTATGGATATAACATAGATGGGAAAAAGCCTTATTTAAAGATAACTGTTTTATTACCAAAGTTTCTACCAGCAGCAGGTCGCTTGTTAGAAAATGGAATTAGATGGAATGGCTCTGATATGCAAACATTTCCTGTTTTTGAAACCAATATCAATTTTGAAATCAAGTATGATAATTATATACAATAAAATAAATATTTTATAAGACTGATTTTTTTCTAATCAAGTAAAAATACAGAAAAAAAATCTAAATAATCAAAAAGCAGTATTTTAATTTTTAATACCTGCATAGTTATTTGTTGCATTATAAAATTATATATGTTCAAAATAAATGCTTAAGCTATAAGATTTATACTGAATTTTTTTCTTTTAAAAAGATGTTTTTTCCTTTCCAGATTTATGGTAGACACAAAAATAGTTGGATGCAATTGGATTGAAGTACCACCAAGAAAATATAATCTGTTAACTGCTAGTGGACAAAGGAATCCAACTTCACGTTGTCAAATTGAGCTGGAGGTAGATTGGAAAAATTTAATCTCTCATGAACCTGAAGGAGATTGGTCAAAAATTGCTCCAGTGCGTATACTGAGTTTTGATATAGAATGTGCTGGTCGTAAAGGTAATTAATATTTAAATTTTTTTTTTTTTTAAGTTTTCAACTTAAATCTAATTTTTGGAAAAATTATTTCCTGTGTATAGAGAATATCTTTTTATTACAAAACGAAAACTATGTTCTTGAAATAAATATTTTTATTCTGTATTTTAAACTACATTGAACAATTTTTAAATATTACTTAAGCAGCAAATATTTTTCAAATAGAATGTTATATTAGTTTTATATTTATAATTATGTTTCTTTCTATTAGACACGCTCTGTGAAAAGATATTCATTAATATTTTCAATTTCTACTCATCAAATATTACTTTTACATCATCACATAGTGACACCACTTTTATCAATCATTTCATTTTGATGGGATGGGGATAGGATGAAACATTTTATGCAGAAAATGTTATTTGAAGTAGGGAATCATTTATTAGATTTTTTTTTCCTGAATTGGTTACTAAAAAGATTAATAATAATATACAAGAGAAAATTTTATTTGTAGGAATTCAAAAAGTAATTTATATTAGATTGTTTTGGTCACTTGTTTTAATCATTTAACTTAAAGAATGATTGTATCAAGCATCCTAATGCATGTTCACAAAAGAAATGGCTCAAGATCAATTAATTTTGTGTAATCTATCTTCTAGTAAAAGTTGATAGAGTATAATGCAAAGTGACCGTAAAATTTGCTTTTATGTATTGGCATATATGTGCTGAAAAAGAAAAGAAATTTTTTTTTTTCTTTTTAGAGTGTGCAAAAGTTATAAAGGTAGGCATACATAACGGAGGTCTCATCTTTAGGGATCAAAAGATTTACTGTTCTTTTAACCCCTTAACTACTGATTAAAAGTTCAGCGGTTCACACCTAGTGCAACCGTTTTTCACCTAGGCACGCTTGTGCTGTATATTGGGGCGGAGTGCATAAATAAGAAAATCCTTGTCTAAAATAAGTAAATGCTTTGCAAACATCTTCAAGGTCATTTTATTGCATTCCCAAAACTTTTAGAATAGTTTTAGCAATAGCAGCATGAAGAAAAGAATTATATTTCAGAAAGATGTATATATACGCCTGGGGCAGCTAATGCAACTGCTGAGTAAGACATATATGTATATGCCAGCAACAGTTGGGTAGCTAAATACCTTAAATAATGGAATAACGAAAGACAGGGTAAATTAGATTTATGCAAAGAAACATTTCACAAATTTTGTTCATTTGTAAAGAAAATAAATCATTTCAATAAAAGCATTTATATTCAGAATTTAATATATTGCAGAACATTTTTATGTTAATATTATTTACTGCTTTTGTTTTTTAGTTCATGTAAAAAGTATGACAATCAACTATGTAAAAATGTGTAAATTTAAATATGTTTAAAAATATTACACCCTGTACACACATATTTTGTTTATAGTTTATTATATAATTTGTTAAAATGTCTTTAATTTTGAATACCTACATTTTATCCAACCACCAAAGTTCTAAATCCGTAATAAAAAAAGTCAAAAATCGTGCATTGTTACATGTATGTTAAAAATAAGTACATTATTCTTGAAAATTACTTTTCTATTGATCTATTTTTAATTTGTTAAATATCACACCAAAAGCTTGAGTATGCAAATTAGGAAAGTAAACACATAATGAATAGACTAGTATGTGCAAAAATATTTTATGTAATGGATGGTTCCAAGTGTATTGTAAATCCATGATTGATTGATATAATTAATACTATGCATGAAGAGATCTGTTTAGATTTTTTGAAAAGTTTTTCTCTAAATGCTTAAATTTATTAATGTTTTTTATTGAAATATTTTGTGTGAGAAACTTTAATTTGCGAAAAACCCAAATCTTTTTTAATTACTACATATTTTCCCCCCAAATGAATTATTGATTAAATTACTTAAGTATAGATTTTTCTACGTGTTTAGACCATATTAATTGTTTATAATGATACTGTGTTTTCTAGGTATTTTTCCTGAACCCAACCATGATCCTGTAATTCAAATTGCAAACATGGTTATTCGTCAGGGAGAAAAAGATCCTTTCATTCGGAATGTTTTTACTTTAAATTCGTGTGCCCCCATCATTGGTTCTCAAGTTCTTTCTTATCAAAGTGAACAGCAGATGTTAAAGGTAATGTAACTGCTATTAAAACTTCATGTATTGCATTTTGCATTATGAAAAATATTTTGAATATTTCAGAAATATATTGAAAAATAATTCTTAAGATTTATAATTTTCCTTATTAAATTCAATTTTGTTCCAATTCCTGTTCTTAAAGGAGTGGGCTGATTTTATACGAGCTGTGGATCCTGATATTGTAACTGGTTATAATATACAGAATTTCGATTTTCCATACCTTCTTAATCGAGCTGCTCATCTGAAAGTGACAAGCTTTCCTTTTTTGGGAAGAATGAAAAATATTCGAACTGTAATAAAAGATTCTATATTGCAATCTAGGCAAATGGGGAAACGTCAAAATAAAGTGATCAATCTTGAAGGTAGAATACAGTTTGATTTACTTCAGGTAAGTTGTGTTGTATGTGTTATATATATGTCCTTACAGCATAAATTTGAAATATTTTTCAATAGGGTACAAAAGTTAAAGATTTTTCTTTTAACATTAATTTTTTTTGCTTTAGGCATTAAAAAATATTTATTTCAATAAAACACAACCAATAAATGTTATGAGGTAAATTTAAAGCATATAAATACTTTTATATAATCATTCTGGGCATTTTTGATTAACATGGCATGAATTTTCTTGTTAACTTAACTTTTTAATTGTTAACTAAACTATTTTTAATGAATGACATAAATAATTGTTCAATGCTTATTTACTATTTTACATGTATTTTTAGATTTTAGTTCGAGATTACAAATTGAGATCTTACACCCTAAATGCTGTGAGTTACCATTTTCTCCAAGAACAAAAGGAAGATGTACAGCATTCGATCATTACAGATTTACAGGTTAAGAATTAATTTATTTTTAATTTAAAGTCATGGCATAGTTTGCTTTTCCTAGTTTAGTTTTTAGTATATTTGAAACTTTTTTTGTTAAAGCTGTACTTTGTATCTTCATTGACATATTTAGTTGAATATTGGACATTCCAAATTCTTTTTCTTCTTTTTACCCTCAAAAAGAAGAAATTTTAGCAAATTCCTTACATTAGCAAGGAATTGCTAAAATTATTACTTAGGAAGAAGCCGGATGCAATCTAGGATTATCTGTGCTACCTCCAAGGAAATATGACAATGTACTTAGTTAGCTTTAACAGAAAAATATACCTATGTTGTGTTTTCTCTTTTTTTATTAAAAATATAACGAAATTGCTCTAATTTTGCAGAATGGAAACGATCAAACCAGGAGACGACTTGCTGTGTACTGCTTGAAAGATGCTATGCTGCCTTTGCGTCTCATGGAAAAACTAATGTGTGTTATTAATTATATGGAAATGGCTCGAGTTACTGGAGTTCCTCTGAGTTATTTGCTGAGTAGAGGTCAACAAATTAAAGTTGTTTCTCAACTTTTGCGAAAAGTAATATCTCTGTTATTATTTTAACAAATCTATATGATTAAGCAAAATGAGTATAATTAATAAAACCTGCATTAGTTCCAAGAAATATGGGGATCATGTAAAACACTTAATACAAAAAGTAATTAACAACATTTGACAATCTAAATACTTGAATTTTTTTATACCTACTTTGGATACTATGTTTTAAATATTTACTATCAATTGACGCAAGGTTTAACAAAAAAGGGGAAAGAAAAAACAACTTGTTTTAATTACAGCCATAATAAAATTTAGCCTGCTACTTATTTTATTTATTTTTTTAAAAAAGAACATGCAATGACTTGACTATAATTTTATTTTATGTTTATTTTTGTAATTGCCAATAATAAATCAATAATTTATACGTTATTAAAACATGCCAAATCCTATATTGAGAAAGGTTTTGTGATACAAAATGTGATTATTTTTACATATATTTGTCATAATTTATATAAGCCTTTTTTTTTTTTTTTTTTTTGAATATTCCAGCCTATTCTGTAAAAGAAAAGTTGATACTCATTTTGGTTTTAATAAATGTGACGCTTTTTATGACTAATTTGAATACAAAATTATTTATCAAAAAATTGCTTATTTTTTGACACAGTACGACAGAAAATGAAGCTTTTTGAATGAATTTAAAGTTTTCAAAAATTCTGTATTTTTTTGTACATTTTTCATTATTATTTATGACTTTTATTTTAATCTTGTGTATAACATGTTAAGCATTTAAGAATTTCTTAGAATATATGAATATGTTTCCCTTAAGCTCCAGGCTTGAAGCTACTGATAATTGAGATTGATTAAGATGAAGTAGAATTCTGATACCGGTTTCAGTGACAATATTTTCAGAAAATAACCTACATTTGGAAATGTCTTTTATCAAATATTCTACGATTAAAACACAGGGAGAAATTGTGGTCTTATTTGCTTTAACCACATTGATTAAAAGACACTTATTGGATTATAATTTACTTAATTCAGTTCAATCATAAGAAATTCAAAAACTGTGTTTTTAGTGGGTTATGAAGTATTAATGTTTTTTTTTCTCATATTTTAGTGGAGAATATTGTTATTCTAGTAGGTTAATTGCTTAAAATAATTTAATATTAAGCTCTACATTTTGAAATTTAGTTTTTGAGTATCCTACATATGAAGTAAATTGACTGGAGGGATTATATTTGTGGTAAATGTCTATAAAGAAATTTTTTTGTAAAAATAGATTAAATTAGCACTTATGAGTTAATATAAATTAGTGTTCCAACTTTTTTAGGCTGTTGAACATGATTTTGTTATTCCAACTATGAAGGTAGAAGTTGGTGATGACTTCACTGGAGCAACTGTCATAGAACCAGTGAAAGGTTATTATAGTAATCCAATATCTACTCTGGATTTTACTTCCCTATATCCTTCTATTATGATGGCTCACAATTTGTGTTATTCAACCTTGCTACAGTCAGTTGTGGTGCGAAATCAGCTCGATCCAGATGATTTCATAAAAACTCCATCTGAAAATTTATTTGTGAAAAAATCGGTGCGAAAAGGACTGTTGCCTGAAATTCTAGAGCATCTTCTTTCTGCTCGTAAAAAGTGAGTACAATGTTTACATCTGATAATATCTTTAAAATTAAATTAAAGGTCTTGTATTAAATTGTGATTTAAATAATATTATTGTATGTACAATTTGGAAATATTTGTTGCAATTATCCATATTTCTTCATTTTTAAGATTTTGTATAAGTATTTATAAAATAAATGATATTGTTTTGAAAATTAAATTGTATTGTTAAATTAGACAAAATAGGCCAAACATAGGACTGAACAAGTAATTTTAATTGATTTGCATTATTAAATGTAAAATCAAATTTGAGGGGACTTTTGCCCATAAAATAACTGTTGCAAAAAAAATGACTTTTTTTTTTTTAAAAATTTCTAGTGTCAAAAGACGTAATTGAGAATAGTGAAATTCTGTCCTGAATTGTTTTGTTTTTTAACATTGACAAATCTGAATCAGTTCTACATTCAAAAGATCTCATTAAGTTTGTGTTAAATATATAAAGGAACAATTATATGCTTATTTCGTGTAGACATTTTAAAATTTCTTCATACACATTTATATTTGTACTCATTAGTTCAAGTAATATGAGTTTGTCTAATAGTTCTGCTTTTTTGTATAATAATCATTTCCAAAGGTTTGTACATAACTTTTGCTTAGTAGATAAATGTTATTGAACATTTCAGTTATAAAATAGCAACAATTTAGAATTGTTGGTAATTTCAATTAATATTATAACATGTTAATAAAATAATTAATCTTATGAAACCTTTTTTAGAGCCAAAAATGATCTGAAGAAAGAAACCGATCCTTTTAAAAAGAAAGTATTGGATGGTCGACAACTTGCTCTTAAAATTAGTGCTAATTCTGTTTATGGATTTACTGGAGCTCAAGTTGGAAAACTTCCTTGTTTAGCTATTTCTCAGGTGAATATGATTTTCAACAACTATATTTAAAATACATTTTAGTAATTTCAATATTTCTATTACTTAAAATGAAGGTTCATAAAAATTGTTAGTGATAAAAATACAAAATACCCCTTTGTCAGCCAACTGTATCAACAATTGCAAGTTTGGTCGGCCTAAAACTGGAAATATTCAGCATTTATGGAGGCATTACCAAAATTTTTCGTTTTCATTTATACATTCAAAACTCTGTATTGAATAAAAAGTGGAACCTTATGTTTGTGTATGTAGAAAGAACACTTTTTCTCTTTTTTTAGAAAGATTTTGTCCCAGTCCACTTTAAACGATTAGAATCGGAGGTCATAAACAATATTTGTATAATAATGCAATAAAAATTTATGCTGGCAGCAATGAAATATCTAATCAAACAGGTATGTTATCTTTATTGATACTCTCCAAGAAAAATTGTTTCTTAGAAACACAATCTGGGATTCTGGTTAGTTTTCAATAGTAATAGGGACATTGATGCTAAGCTTGTAAGAATAACTGGGGTTGAGTTCTTTCCAATAGCTGTAGTTTGCTCCAACACCTTGACATTTCTTGTTTGCAACCACACCGGTGTCTCCATTCTACTCAAGCTGAAACTTAATTGCTGCACCAAGATATCCATCTAAAGTTGACCTTTACAGCAATGAAATGGTGGACAAGCTAGCAAAGGAAAGCTGTTATTGTCCAACTCTCTCCTCTTCCTCCCATTCCTTTCTAAAATTATATTTGCTTTAAAAAATCTCAATTTGGTGAAGTGGAGAGTGCTTCCCACTCATAATTGGCTTGTGGGTAATAAACCCAACCTGGCTCTCAACCCTGAAATGTGACGTAGGCTCCCAGACTGCACTCTCACATCTTGCCAGAGGTCGCATCAAGTGCCTGTCGTTCTCTGGGTACAAAAAGATTGTCTCAATCTGTGCCAAGTGTCAGGATTATTAAGCTTCTCATGAGCATATGTTAAGTTGTATGGATCTCCAAAAAAAATATCTATATGTGAATCCTCCTTGTGCTTGAATTTCCAAGAGTCAACAATCAAGCCAGTAACAGAAAACAAGCCAGTCTCTGGAGGATTGGAAGCACCAACAGTAACAGAAAACAAGCTTTTCTAGCATTCTTTTTCTGAAGATTTTCCTAAGCATGATAAATATACCTTTATGAGAAGATAATTGAAAACTCTCAGGTACTTTGATTGTAACTTATGCATGAACCTTTTCAGTAATAATCCAGAAATGTTTTTTATTTCAATTAAACTTTTAAAGCATTTTATTAGCTATAACTACATAAAATAATATACTTTCCTTCTTTTTTTTTTGCTCTGAGGAGGATAATTATTAAGGATATTTGCATATATGTCAAATGATTTTTAAATAATGGCTTCCTAAATTTTGAATTGAAGTCCCCACACTTCTTTTCAATATAAATAAGTATGATAAAAAAAGAGAATGCTGACAAAAAAAAATTTAATATAAATCTCCTGTAAAGTGTATTTTGTATTTGTTAATTAAAAAACACAATTCTTATTTTGTTGATACTTATTTTCATGTGTATTGCTGTAAAAAAAAAGTATGTTTTGTGTTTTATATGCTAGTAAATTAATTTTATTCTGTGATCTTTAGTATATTATTGTGTAAATCTTTTGATTTAATGATTATGAGACCATTAAAACATTTTCATTTGAATCTCTGTATCACAAATATCTCATTTAAAAATTATTTTAAAATATTACATTACTTTTTAAGAGTGTGACAGCATTTGGGAGAATGATGATTGAAAAAACCAAAGAACTTGTAGAAAAGAAGTACATTACTGAAAATGGATATCCCCACAATGCCAAAGTTATATATGGTGATACTGATTCTGTGATGGTTAATTTTGGGGTGAAAACTGTAAAAGAAGCCATGGAATTAGGACGAGAAGCCGCCACTTATGTTTCAAGCCATTTTGAAAAACCAATTTATTTAGAATTCGAAAAGGTTTGTATGATGTTAAATTGAGGTGTTTGTGTAATGTTATTGTTCCATTAAGACCAAGAATATTACTCTTTGTCGTAAAAATTTTATATTTTTTGTGCAGTGATTATTTTGTGTGGAAGAGAATAATTCTGATTTTTGTTTTAGGTGTATTATCCATATCTCTTAATTAACAAAAAGCGTTACGCAGGATTGTATTTCACTAAACCAGAAATTCACGATAAAATGGACTGTAAAGGAATAGAAACTGTTAGAAGAGACAACTGCCCATTGGTAGCTAATTTGATCAATACCTGTCTAGAAAAGCTTCTAATAGATAGGTTAGTAAACATATATTTTGTGGAATTTTTTTAAGTATATTTTTAATATTAAAATCTATGCAGTGATATTTAAGTGTGTAACAAAACTTATTTTTTATATAGAAGTTTATTATTTAAAAAATTTGTGTGTAGTTTTTTTTTTTTCATTAGTAAAATTTTAAATGTTCTTTGTGCATTATTATGGACTACTGCTTATATTATTTTAAAATCTTTTTAGAGATCCAAAAGGAGCAACAGAATATGCCAAACAAACTATTGCTGATTTGCTGTGTAACAGAATAGACATATCACAGCTAGTCATTACTAAAGAATTGACTAAAACTGATAAAGAATATGCTGCAAAACAAGCTCATGTAGAATTAGCTCATCGGTAAGAAATAATAGTAATGAGATAATACTGTTTTAATTCTAAATTTAAAATAAAGAATCAGTAGTTACATTGATATTAATTTAATTTTTTATTTATAGAATGAAAAAACGTGATCCTGGTAGTGCACCAAATCTAGGAGATCGTGTTCCATATGTAATCATAGCTGCAAGTAAAAAGACTGCTGCTTATTTAAAATCTGAAGATCCTATATATGTTTTAGAGAATAATATTCCTATAGATACTCAATATTACTTGGATAATCAAATATCAAAGCCATTGCTTCGTATATTTGAACCGATACTTGGAGAAAAGGCAGAATCTATATTGTTGTGTAAGTTTCTTGAAAGTATTTAAAGACTTTGGTTATGGAAAATTCATTTCAACATCAAGATTCTTTTTATTTTTAAATATTTCTTTATTTTTTAAATAACTTCATTAATTCTATTGGGGGGGGGGGTTAAGTTCTGCAGTAAAGTGGTTACTAAACAACAAAACTAACAAGTTGCACTTTGAGAATAGGGATTAGTTGGTTTAAATTTTAGGAACTATGAAGTGTTTGTATATTTCATTTATTAATCCCTTTTCATATATATGGTTTAAAAACACACTAAAGTATTGATTGATAATTTCTTTTCCCCCCTCAATGCTACTATTTAGGGGAATAATAAACAATTTGATTCTAATTTAAATGATGAAATATTATTGTAAAGCAATTTATTTATGTGAATCGCATTCTGTCAACATTTTTAGTTTTATCAGTACTTTATAAATTTCTTTTAGAATTTTCTTACTTATTGTTACATTATATTAAAAATCATTTTTAGGTGGTGATCATACTCGCTCAAAAATTGTTGTGACATCTAAAATAGGAGCATTGACTGCTTTTACCAAGAAAAAGGCAACTTGTGTTGGATGTCGATCACTGTTAGATAGTGAAGGTAATTATAGTAGTTTTTCAAATATTGGTTTTCTTTTTATGTATTTAAAATGTTGCCTGATCATTCTTCAAGATTTTCAGTTAATCATGATAATATAGATTAAAACTAATTCTCTAAATATTTGATTTTTTTTTTTTATAGGTGAAGCTGTTTGTGCTCACTGCAAACCTAAAGAGAGTGAAATATATCAAACTGAGGTAATATTATTAAATAATTCTTATCTATCATTTCAAATATACCCTTTTTTTTTAGGTTATGAAAATTCTAACAATAAAATAAGAACTTGAAGTGTTAAATATTACAAATATATATTTAAAGATGTTTCTCTTCTGATTAAAAAGGGTTAGAAATATTTCCTTTTATTTCTTATCACGCTGTGCTATGAAAAAAATCCATTTCAAAATCATAATCATCTATTGAAAGGCAAACATTATTCAAAATTACAGAATGAAACACTTCCTGAAATTCTTATTATCCGATTCCATGCATTCTTTAAATCTGTGTGAATTACATTTAGTTAAGGTTTTTTTTATAGCACTTTTTCTCTTTCTTGAGCATTTTCTTTTTCTTACTAAGTTTACTGCTATTAGAACTACATATACATCCCCCTTCCTCCCTTGTTTTTTCTTATATTATGTTGGAATAATTAACTTTGAGATATGTGTATATGTTCATTTGTTCTTTTTTTTTTTTTTTTTTTGGCAAATCAGTTTTTTATTGTAAAAGCAAAATAGACTGTTTAACTTTAAAGCTATTTGTCTGTTGATCACTTAAAGAAAAAAAAATTGTGTACCTTTTGAAAAAATAGTTTTTTTTTCCCTTCCCCTTCCTAAATTTAAAGATGTATAAAGAAAATGTGTTACTTTCTGTATACATCATGACACTGTGCAAAAAAACAAAATTATATCACAATAAAAAATTACTAACAGCTGAAGGAAGGGTATATTTCCCCCCTCTAAGTTAAATAAATTGTACCAATTTTATAAATGTCCATATTTTTGAAGATATTAATTACATATCAAAAACGTTTATGGAAGGAAATTTGTGTATTGAAGGATAAATAAAATGCTGTATTTTATTTAAATTAATTACTCTTTTTAGATTGCTTACCTAAATTCATTTGAAGAAAAATTTGCACGCTTGTGGACTGAATGTCAAAGATGTCAAGGTAGTTTACATGAAGAAGTATTATGTACCAGGTAAATTTGACTTCATATGATAAACTTTTTTTAAATTCTTTAGAATTAATTCATGAAATTAATTTTTGAGTATCAACAAAAACAATTTTATTGAAAATATGTAAAAATTTTCAATTCAATCAAAATCTAATTTATTTAATCAATAAAATTTTAAGTTTTCATTTGAACTTTTTTAAAAAATTATGTTATCACTGTTTAAATAACCAACTTCATTGATTTTTTTTTTTTTTTGCACAAAAATTTACTAACATATAATGGTAAAAGTTTTAGTAATATGTAGTAATTCATTTAAAAATAATTTATTTTCAGTCGAGATTGCCCAATTTTTTACATGAGGAAGAAAGTACAAAAAGATCTTGGTGATCAAGAAAAGGTTATAAAACGATTTGGTAGTGTCATGAACTGGTAAAAAGACAGCCCCAAGTCGTTTTTTAATTTTATACTTATTTGTAAATAAATATTTGCTTGTAAAATGTGGATACAATTGTAAATAAACTTATTTTATCATATAAAAATTTGTTTTGAATGCTTTTGCAATTCTTAGTACCATAAACCCAACCAGTTTCTCTTCAAATTAATGACAAATTGTATTGTTAATTATAAAAATATACTGAATAAATCTTTTTTGCCTACAGTTCTTTTACTGTGATTTTTAAAACTTGTGTACAATCTTTAGAATGAGAAATCCAAATAAAAATTCTTATATATCCAATTTGAAACTAATTTTATTATAAGTTAGAAAAAGCATTCCATGAAAGTGAAATCATATTAGTTTAAATGTTTTAGGATGAAAAATTTATTTTCATTTATTGATTATCCATTAATATGAATTAACATTTGACTAATTTAGAAACAATATTAAAAAATTATTATATGTATATCTCGCACATGTTTTAAAAAACTTTCCATTCTCTTTTATTTTACATAAAATCAAATAACTGTTCCTTTTTTTTAAAAATAAAAATATATTCCTTAAGTTTATTAGAACCTATTACTATTCATTAATATTATTTTTAAAATCTTAACTTTTGAAAAAGAGGAAATATAAAATGTAACTTATTTTATATACCGTAAATCCGGCATATAATGCACACTTATACTTTCAAGCTGCATTTATTAGTTTTGAGGTATGTTCACCTTATAACACTCACCCTCTTTTTTACAAAGGAACCTGAAATGTACAGGTGCAATGCTGTAATGTCTTGAAGTCATTTATTTGTGGTTTTATTCCAGTATTTTGAAAAAATAGTATACTTTTAGAACTACAACCTTTTAAGTTCATTAAGTATGTCATTTCTTTCAAGTAAACTGTATTCTGATCTATGTAGAAGTCTTAATTTTTTAATGCTCATCTTTTTATATTTTTGAGGCTATCATTTTTATATCCAGCATATAACGCACACCCTTAAATTTTGATCTTGTTTTTTGTGTTAAAAGTGCAGGTCATTCGCCGGATTTTACGGTATATATTTTTATTGAGATATGCAATAATGAATTTTCAAAAAACTTATTTTTTGTTCATGTAAAAAGTCCATAGAGGAAATAAAAGTTCTACTGTAGGAAGAGGGAAACATGTAGAGAGCAAATATGAGCCTTGTATAAGATGTAAACATGAATTCTTCATAGCAGTTATGTTAGAAAATTCATTGTTTTAGAGAGAAATGAGCAAATACACTTAAAAACCACATGTATGATTACTTGCATGTAAGAATGCAAAATGGGTTCTTTAAAAATCACTGTTTTCTATTACTTAAGGGGTCAGTAAATCATGGTTTGTGGCTCTTCAATCTTTTGCCTTTATGTATTAAAAAATAATTGTCTGCTAAAAATCATTGTTGCCCTTTCCCTTTTATAATTGTTTACCTATACATTTAAATATTTACTTCTGTTTTGCATTGATTTTCATTAACTGACAATCAAGCATTCCTAAAAATGAAGTGCATGTCTATACTGAGGGGAGTTGTACAGAAGATCGTACTTTCAACAGTATTCTAAGGTAGGACCCATCACACCTTTAGACTACAATAAAACAATGCAGCCTTAACACTGTCTTCAGGAGCGAGTTAATTGCGATTAATGTAGGGGCTTGATGCCGTCATGATTGTGATTTGGGGGAACTATGGATTTTATCAGACAGCCACAGTATGCTGCACCATCTTAGAGGCTGGTACTCTGCAAACGATGAAACCAGCATATCTATTCTGCTCAAACTGAGGAAGATCTCTCAGGCCCATGGCATCTACCTCCAATGGATCCCATCATATGTTAACATTAGTGGTAATAAAATCGCTGATAGACTGGCCAAAGAGGGTAGTGCGAATGGAATGGCCACTTGCTCTTCGCTTACTTATCAAGAACTGTACTCAAATGAAAGATCTAAATTTAGTTTAATATGGAGTATTACCTGCACACAGGAACATCCCCTGACTTTCTACTGGAAATCAAATGTGACTATGGCTTCCAGACTGCTATGGTAGACTAACAAGCGACTACCTTAAATGTTTTTTCTTTGATAGTTCGCAGAAAAAATCCACCCCACCTGTAAAAAAGGCTGACCATCCAGCTTCACCAGATCACATTCTGGAATGCATCATACTTTCTAAGGGGGACTTATCTGAGCCTCTTTGATTTTTTGGTGGTCAACAGCCTTCCGGAGCTAATCTGACATATGATAGAACTTTCAAGGATAACAACTGATAATCAATTAAAATATTATGGTTAGACTAAATCAGTTAAGCTTAATTTATGGTAAAATGCTGCCATAGGAAGAGCCTCCTTAAAATGATTTCCAACAATGTTTACTTATAAATACATACTTGAGTTCAAAAGCATGTATGATTCTATATGAAATACATTTAAACTTCCAACAGAAGTGACAAAAACACATTCCATGTCTTATAATATGCCTAAGGGTTTATAAAAAGTGAAAAAATTTGTATGCAAGAACAATGGAAGTCAATTTTAAATAAGTGTAAATGTGAAATTCTTGAATAAAGCACTTATTGTATTAGTAGAAATATCTTCAAGAAACTTAAAAGTTTGATTCTCATCGTTATATTTTGACAATGGTTGTTCTTACATTGAGCCACAGCAATAAATTATCTTGAAAATGAAGCTGTTTGAAGGAATAAAAAATGTTATATTTTGTGTAAAACTTTAAGAATCACGAAAAATCATTGGAGCACGATAGTCCTGATTGCAACTGAACTCCTCCCTGGGGGTTCTTATGAATGCATATGATGACCTATATCTTAGTTTAGGGGTTTTTTGAGAAGAGTGCCTCTATCTCATAAAAAAGATTTATGTCTGCAACTTCCATATTCTCCAACAAACAAACAAATATGAAAAGGTAAAAAAAATTATTTTTTTAGGCTGATAATGTGGGATTTTACATAAATATAGCTCATTTTTTATACTAATCTAAATAGTGGAAATTTAAAAATAATAAGCCAAAAGTAAAAACTTGTATTTTATTGTTAATAAACTTTTTACAGGCTCAATCCGTTAGGTTAGATGTAAAATAAAATGGAGTAGCTTGAAACATATTTAATACTAAATAATTATTAATCAGTTAACACTTGCTTAATGTGTGGCTTTTGAATTTTTATTTATTTTTGTTGTTACCAAGTAATTTACATTAGAATTACCTCTTGAAGATGCTAACAAAATTAGGTTGTTTTAGGTGCATATCAGTTAATTTTGATTTTATTATGTTCAGAATAGAAAACATGTTGATCCAAACCTACAATAATATCTGACAGCTAATCGTATTAATTTAGAAAATTATTTGTTGGTACAAATTTTTAAAATTCAATATAATTCGGATCACTTGCACATCACTAAGTTTATTATATTTCCTTTTCAATTCAATATGGTGCTGTAGGTCAATAATTTCGATTTCAGCTGGATTACAATTAACATCTTGCTGAGAAATTTGAAAAGATCAGCATTTTTTTTTAATCATCAAACTTGGCACTGAATGAATACTGCAAAACTGATAGTAAATTTTAAAATTTATCATAGCTCAGATCATTATATAATGTTGGTAGATAAAATCCTTTACCTAAATCCAGACAAAAAAGTCAAAAGTTTATTCACATTAAGAGGAAAAATGACCAATTAAGGTAGAAAAATACAATCTTTCCCAATAATTGTAAATTTGAATTATTTAAATATCCCACAATATCGGGTAACAAAAGCTAAATCCCATATTCAGTCTTAAGTGGTGAGCACTCACTGGGCAGATCATTGTGTTTTCTTCTAGATACCCCTTTTAAAAAAACATGTTCCTTCATATTCCAAATCTTGCAAGTGCACTTCTTTTGGAAAGGCAGCACACACAACAATAAAGAGTAATTTTGTATGAAAGTTTTCTATGGTAATTCAAGTTGATTAAGTGTGTTTAAAATATAAAATAAAAGTTTTTTCTTCTGAGACAACTATATTTTAATAAATTACAAAGAATTGCTATTTATTATCTCTTCAAATGTTTTAATTTTCCAAAAAGTCTTCGCATGCCACTGTTACAATTCCACCATAATGTGGTTTTTACGCCACTTTCTATGTTCAATAAAATATCTTTAACTTTTTTATTATTCAGACTTAACATTATTCTATACTAGGATAATCGAAAATATATTTAAAAGTCCAATAAATTTTTACTTTTTGTCAGATTATAAATCATCTCCTCTGCACGAATAAATAAATTAATGGAATTATTTACTGATACAAAAACTACAGAGTCTTAACCTTTTGCAACGATGTACGGAGAAATGGAAACATAGACTAGTGTGTCACATGCATCCTCCCCAAAAGTCACAAACAGCACTGGTGAATCGCGTTTTGTACTGGTTCTACAGGATTGACCTTCCCCGCAGAAAAGTGCATTGAATACCATCCGATAAGGGGGATTGAGACTGCTGCATATAAGACACACCCGTAGTGAAAGAGATAAAATGCTCTCTTTAAATGTATTTACGTGCTTAAATCCAATATTTCAATTTAAAAAGTTCTACAGTATTTCATGTAAAAAGTAAAATGTATATTTTAAATTCAATACTATCCGATTACATGCATAAAGTAATATTAAAATTTTTGCATAAGAAAGATACATATTACCTCATTGACTATATGTGCCAAATCAAAGAAACATCATCCACATACAATCAATAATGAAAACCAAGTTCCAGTGCATCCAAAAGCATGCTAATCTTGTTTATAAATTGTCTTATTTTTCTAGTACATTTTGCAAAAAATTATAAAATTTGGACCTACTTTCTATGGAAGAGACATAGTAGAGAATTTCCCGAGTTATGGATTATTCCATAATTGTCCATTCATTACATGTTAATGGCTATTAACACACTCTTTCTTTGATGGAACATTCCCATAACTTTGGAAATACTCCACTGCATTCTCTTTCTTAGAAGATAGTTCCCAAATTTTAATCATTTTTTTTTACGTAAGACAAACAGAAAAATATGATAACTATAAAAAAAGTTCACTATGTTCAAGTATACATAAATAAGGTTAATATTTTGGAGCATGTACACTGGAATGTGTTTTCACTATTGGTTGCATATCATGGCATTTGGAAATAATTTTCATTTAGTGCAAATGGCTGACAGACTAATATGTACCAAAAAATGTAGAATTAAAGTATCCCCAAAGAGTTAAAGACCTCATTTTTATGATTCTGAAAACAAAATACTTTTAAATTAGTTAAATATTAACATGAATTAAAGTATATTAAAATGAGAAACCATGGTACTTGCATGTAGTGCAATCTAAGCTAGGAAAAAGGATAAATTGCTTTGTTTCACATTTCCAAGTCTTTAAACAGTATTTAATGTTTATTTGTATATTTTGTTCCAGCAGTACATAAATCTAAAACTGTGATGAAAAAGCAAGTGGATATTTTAGAGTTCAGTGCTTCTTGTAATTAAAATGTGTTGGTGATATTTTTTTAAATTACACTGCCTGTTTCTCAAATATAAATTCATTGGCATGCAAATTTGAAAATGTTTATGTTTTTGAGGTAAATATTAATTTCTGAATTAATTTTGTTTTCTGCCACTGTAAGCAGTGGAGTACACAATTTTCATAAAGGGATTTATTTTATAAAAAAAACAGTGTAGAACAAGAGCACTGAAACATAATGCTAAAAATTTGT
>BMAO01039176.1:0-12351 GCA_019973975.1 Trichonephila clavata
CAAGTCAAAATCCTAATTTTATTACTCAGGATACATTATGAACAGGCAAACGTTAATTATAATTGGTCGTATTTTGAAAAAAAAATTATCTCATTGCGCATTACTTATAAACGTATTCATGTGAAACTAATGCATACATTTGAAAAAATATTCAATTATTTTGTCTGGTTATAACTAAAGGGAAAAGAATAGGTTATTAATTTAGTTTTTTGAGAGCTCTTATACATCACTTTATGTGTGTTAATGGAAATAATACCCATACAAATATCACTGTTGTATTGTTGCCTTTAAAAAAATAAAAGACTGCTGATATTAATAAATCACAACCGGTTCTCCATTGTGTAATAAAGAAACCATAATATGTTTGAAGTATAATTAACTTAGTTAATTTGTAATTAAGGCATCCGACTACTTGCGACAACTTTTATTGAAAAAAATGGTGATATGGCGATTTTTTAGTTGTTTTTAGATTTGTTTAGTACATTTTAAGAAAAATATGCTAAAATTAAGATGAGAAAAAGAAATTATTATTACTAAAACGGGGAAAAAATAGGTAAAAATTGACAAAAAATAACATAAACGGGACCCATTCTGTACTAAAAGTTTATAAACAAATTTTTAATTTTTCAATTCTTATGTGTTGCTATGCTATTCATTTTCGAAATGACCTTAGGGTAAGAGATATTTTCATTTTTACATAAACTAGAGCACTTTATCTTAGTTATATGGAATTTGTTTTAAAAAAACAGTGATTATGTTCAAATAAGGGACTGTACATTTTGTAATAAATCTGTGATTGATAAATCTGAAGGTCGAAACACTATACAAAGCATACACAAAAAATTTCAGTTTGGGCAATCTCCTATCCCGTTTGAGTCTTTTCAAAAGAGCAGATTTCGAGTTAAACGCGTTTTTAAGTATGACATCTTGCTTAGTGTATTGGTATCTACTTTTAGTAAAACGCTTATAGTATTTGTTCTAATAAACGGAAAATAATAAACTTGGTATTTTTATGAAGCTAATAAAATGGCATGTAAAATAAAGTAACAAAATAATTTTTAGTTTTTGGTAAAATTCAAAATTTTAGGGTAGTCGGACACCTTAACTTAAAATTAAAAAAGAACATTCACTATGTTCAATATATTGTCATCGAACAAGTGCAAAACTAATATAGATATTAATACAAAACATTTAGACACAAAACACATTTCCTTACAAAATATTTAAAAATAAATTCATATATGTTACATAAACTAAATTATCACATTCTTTGTTCACATATAAATTTAGATTATAATATTATTCTTCACATATTTCTTCCCTGCTTCATAAAAGCAACGCAAATAACTTAAGCATTTCCTGGTTTCATATCATGGAAAATGTTCAATAAACTTTCAGATTACCCTATTAAAAGTAAATTTTTAAAAATGAAGGTCTTTCTGAAAGACCTTCATTTCTATCATTCGTTAAGAGGAAGAAAAACCTTCAATGTTTAATGTTCGAAATCCTTAAAGAAAAACGAAGATCAACCAGAGTTATGTCTTGAAAACTATCAAATCGATGGCAACACTTCATTGTATAAGCAGCACAAGTGTTAATATATTACGTTTGACGTGGTCTGCCACCGAGCAATGCCAACTTTTCCGGGGCCATAGCCCTTTTGAGCCAATCAGAAACATCATAACTTTTCAGCTCTCCTCCATATTGCACTGGTAAAACTGATTTCGGGATATATTTCAGGAGAGTGTCTATTGAGTTGTGGAAGATGATCTAAAAAGAAAAATTATTTTAACTTTTATGAATGTATACACTTTACATTGATAGTTTATAACAAAAAATATTTTATGAATATATTAATTTATATTTATCTCTTTAAAAATCAGTCATTCATCACGACATCTCGGAACTATTAAACCTATACACTTGAAAATTTTCAAGCGTGTTCCTTTTCTTAAGTAGAGATCTACAAAAACAGATTTCGCAACAATCATGTTTTAGATTAAAAGAAATCCCGTTTTCTTAACCATTAGATGGACAGATTTGAAATTTGGCAAGCAAGTTTCTTTTTTTGGGTAGAGATCCATGAAGGAAGGAATTTCCGGAAATAGCCTTCTAAGAAGGACTGGAGGGTCAGGTGAAATGTCCCAATTTTGAACCAATTGACATTCAGATTCGGAATTTGGTAAGTATGTTTCTTTTGTTGAGTGGAAATTTGTTTTGCCGAAATCTACTCTAAAGGATGTGGTTATTGATGCGTTATAGATAAATATATCCCGTTTTAGAAATTCAATTCTTGTCCTATTTAAGTAAAAAGGTGAGGTCTATAAAAAGATTTTAAATACAATTGAACGCTTAATGATGAGACATAAATAACAATATAGCTCATATAGCTCAAAAACAGCCAGTCTTACAATGTCTGTTTTAAATACCCAATAAAAGCGAGACCTTGTAAAGTGAGCAGGAAATGGCTAGTTATATAATAAAACATGCAAAAGATCAAAATTTTCATTAAACTGAAAACCTGCTAAACTCATTGGTGGAAAACAAATAAAATCTTCATTTATGACTTTAGTCTGACTATCCTTAAATTAATTTCTTTTCATTTTCAGTCTGACTTTTTTAGTTAGATTACCACTGTTCTAAAGTTGGACAGTGGTATCTTACTGAAAGATGATCGAGTGAATAGTTGGTGAGGCACTAATGCATTGAAGATTATTGTGCAAAATAATTAATGAGGTTGTTGTGAGGCATATTAACTCTTTGAACTTCAAAATATTCACGAGAAACAGTAAGTGATGTAGCAACTGATAGTTTGTCCCTTTCCCTTAAATAAGGTTCAAAATTACCATGCCTGTCATAAACAAACTATTGAGCTTTTTTAGCGAGTTGTAAATTCAAAAAGACTAAGACGTTCTGGAATGGTTGAAAAAGTTATTGACACTAGGTCATATGTGAGGATGATATTGTTACTTAGATCGGGGTTCGAGGATTTTATGCAAAATCAGTCGTAAATAACAAGACAATTCTTTAAGAGCGATGAGTATTTATTGTCGAAAATCAATCCTTGAAATACAGGATTCAACAGCAAAATTCACAGAATAATTAACAGAAGGATTTCCCACCTTGAACAGCACTCAGACACAATAAGCAGTGTGTAAAACACACGTATGTAAATGACTATTCACAAGCACAGCCGAGTTGATCAAGTTCAAGGCAAGTCCACAATGCTCACTACTCGCTGGTTGAAATCACACTCGCTTTTCGCTGGCTGAAGCCAGACTGACTCTTGCGGCGAGTATCACTCTCTTTATAGCCGGGACCGAAAGTTCCGGAAAGATGCGCTCGTGACATAGATCGTGAAATTAGTGGATTTATCTACTAATTTCTAGAAGAATCCAGAGGGTCCCGAACTCGCCAACATGGTCGCCAAAGTTGCCAAATTGGTCGCCAAAAATGATGCCAACCTGGCTCTATCGCCAATATTTTGCCAAGTTCTTATTGAATCGCCATTATAAAGGCGTTGCTTGTGAATATTACAATTTTAACATGAAATAAATATAGCATAGAGTAATATAAATGCATTGCACATCCAAATACAAATTATTTACATTATTTTATACAAAATTCGTAACAATATTTTGGCTCTCAGACCTTTTCTCCAAATACAGTGAAAATCGCTTAGTATGAAACTAAAAGGACTAACATATTTTTTTTTTCAATTTTTTTTAAAAAACAAAACATTTATTGAGTTTTTGGAAAATAATCTGATTCTATATTATTTGCATTGTTTTTTGTTTAGCGTCAAATTCTCAACAAATTGTTCGATGTCATCCACTTTGTTATTCATTTCTCCATTGAAATGGGCGTCTAAATAACATGATGCTCCTCTTTTCGGGTGATGGGGGAAGAGTAACTGTATTATTTATCGCATTTTCATTGCCGGAATCTGCATCAATGATATTTTTTGAGCTTTAAATAAACTCTGAAATGTCTTTGTCTGCCATAATTGGGGCCGTACACATATTGTCATCATTTACTGTAATGAATTTTATTAGAACAATCCAACCCAATAGTGTTTTCAGTATTTTGATCATTCCCAGAAGGGAAATCTTTTCGTATTAAGCAGTTTTCGTTCTGTGTTAAAAGAACAAAAGTGAATGAAAACACATATAATTTGTCTGGACAGTTGTATTATTTCCTGTTAACCGATATTTCGTCTTAAGCGTTTTCGCCTAAAACGTATTTTACTGTATTTACATCATATGACTTGGCCTCTATAGCCGATGTTTTAAGATATATCGGATAGAAGAATAGCTCTAAGTCTTCACACTATTGCGATGTGAAAGTTTAGAAAGTAGAATGCCTGGTCAGATTGAATCTGGTTCAAAATTACGATTTTCGTCACCATTGGCCCTTGTGTTGCTCAGAGTGCCGCTTCAATAAAAAATCATTTGATCAATCACATCATGTGACAAGAGAAAAGCATTACCAATCCTGAGTTGTTTAAATTTAAGTTAGAAATAAATTAAATGTAAAAAACTTTTTTAAGAACAAGCTTTATTTAAACGCGCTAAAAAGAATAAAATAAACTTTCCTTTAAAACTTTTTTACTATCAACTTATAACGTCATTACACAATTTATATGATATAAAGCTTGTCGCAATATTTAGGTACTCATATTTACTTAGTTTGAATTTTTAAAAACCAAAATCAATCAGGTCAAGTTATTATTTTACTTGTTTATCTACACAGGTAAATCTCGCGACAAGCTTTTATATCATATAAATTGTGTAATGACGTTATAAGTTGATAGTAAAAAAAGTTTTAAAGGAAAAGTTATTTTATTCTTTTAGCGCGTTTAAATAAAAGCTTGTTCTTAAAAAAGTTTTTTTACATTTAATTTATTTTTTACTTTTTAGTTATCGCTGGACAGGTTTCTCAGCCTGTTCAACTCATTGAACGCTGGTTCGCCATCCCTGGTTTAGCTGAATTAATTCTCGCAAAATGGTATTAGACTAAAAACACAATTTTTTTAAATCCGTAATTTTTAAGCAATTTTTTCAATCTTCCTGCAGATTTTGGCTAACATTGTTCTACACACGAAAAAAAAAAGGTTTAGTGAGATTATCTTCATAAATGATAAAGTTATTAAATGTTTAATTAAAATTTTGACTATTTTTGAAAAACTTAAAGAATATATTATTTATTTGAAATATTTTGAAGATAAGGTATGTATTTCTCTAACATATTAGAAGAAAATTTTAATTGTTTATTAAAAACTTCAAAAGGCATTTAAATATTTGTATTAATCAATAAAATGCTTAAGACTAAAAACGCATTTTGTAATCAAAAAGAAAGTTTTATCAAATAATGATAATTTTTTGCTGGACATTGAATATCTTCTACGTAAGAATCTATTTTTTTAATTGCTCAGATCATCTTTAGAAACTTGATTTTGAAAAAATCAATAATTAAATTCAAATAAAATTAACAGATTCTATTTGTAATTAAATTTAAGGACACATGTCGTAGTGTGTGTTTAGATTACTGGTGATAAAATGAGGTATATTTAAATTACTCGTAGGCTTAAAATTAGAAAATTTCTTTAAAAAATTACTTCATTTTATTGTAAAATTATTTTTTTTAATCGAAAATATATTGCATTTCTAGATAATATTTTTCTCTTATTGTTTTCCTAGCGGATTCCTTTTTGATGGGTAAGATACATTAAAAAAATGATCTTTCCGATTCTGTAATTATTTTTTGTCTGAGTTTCATATTTTAAAGTTAGATAAATATTTAAAGAATTTCTTCAATACTCCATCTCAGTTTAACTTGGCAGCGTTGAGAAAGGTATACAATGTACCAATCTACTTGAAAAATAGCTCTACTTTTTTGTTTTGCATTTAAATCCAAGGAAATAGATAGAAATTTGTAAAAAAATTGCATACGTTGTAGAAATTAGATTGTTTTTACGTTGTAGAAATGTAATTATTTTTTAGACAAAGTTAATTAATACTGTCAATAGCGCAACGTTATGAAATTCCAGTTTGGCTGAAAACCGATTTTCGACGCCAACTTTTGTCATTGTTGTAACAATAAAATTATTACAACAATGCAGATATATCCAAGTTGGCGCCCAAAACTAGTTTAACGTTTTTAATTAATATCTTTTTAATTAATTGCAATATCGGAATATAAATGGTCAAAACATGCATTGTCATCCAAACTAAACGTGTATACAAAATTTCAGCTCAATGGGAGGAAGATATCAGCTTCAAAATTGAGTTGCAAGATTCCACCCGAACAAATTACATACATACATACATACATACATACAATACATACATACATTGTAAGTTAAATAAAAGCTTTTAATAAAATAATAAACAAGATATCAATCATTGGCATGGCCAAGTAATTTTAGCGCGTTTTTCACATGTTGTATTTTACAATAATGCAACTAATGAACTTTTTTACTAACAGAAAGTAGTACTGTACCACTTCTCTAAAAAACTTTTTGCAAACAATAAACTTACTGGGTAAAATTTGAGAAAGTTTTGTTATAAACTAGCGAAATTCAGGAAAATCTGTAGGAAAATTCGGGAAAACTATGGGAAAATTTAAATATGATTCGGCTCATCTAGGGCACAAATGCGACCCAATGCCGAAAACCCGAGGTCAATTGGTTGCTTATTGGCTGAGAAAAAGGTACGACAAAATATGGAACGAAGACCAAGACGAAATTTGCGTCCTAATAGCGCTTTTGTTCCACTACGTGAAAAACGCGCTAAAAATTATAATTTGAACTGATTATGACTGATCTTTTCTCGAGCCCCAAACACCAATAACTTTAGCGCGAGCAAGTTTATTACATTGTTATTTCTATAAGAAAATTTAACTGCTCTTTTTTCCACCTTTCTGTATAAAAGAATTTCTTAAGAAATATCTAAAACCATGCTTATCTGTGAAGGAAGATTATACACAGAACTAACCTTAATATTTTCTTTGGATAATGTTTTTACTTTAAGGGACAATTTAATTCCACTTACCCTTTTCTTTAACTTGTCACTTAAAAAGGGTTTGATCAACATCCAGGCAGCTTTAAATGTCATTGATGTATTCACTATGTGGACTTCTTTGTATCGACCAGCGACGCATTCCTGAAAAGCAGCGCATTTATATAAATGTTAATAATAAACTCATATATATATATATATATATATATTTTATTTAAAATTAATTGTATATGTTGTGACGGGTCTGTTTGCGAGATATTCTTACTAATCCTCTTGGGGAAACTTTGGGGCTAGCATTTACATTAATTCACAGCCTTTCAAAAAAAACACGAGATAGATATATGTTAATTAGTTCGACTATATAAAGTCTATATATATATAGGTTTTGTAGATGTAAAGAGAGAAGGAGCCGTGAAGCTGTCAAGTAAGTATGAACACTGAAGTATTTACTTCACAATCCTAGCGCGCGTTTAAAAGGTAATCTCTGAGATCAAATTGTTAGATTGAAGATTTAAGATAGTATAATCAAAATCGGCCATCGATTCATTAGTGCTTGTTCTCCTTATCCATTTCTGGTAGTCGGGTTTACTTAGAATTGAATATTAGGATTAATCGACGCTTTAGAGATCCCTCCTAGGTTTCTTCTTATAATTTAACTTTTGATTGTTTGAGTGTGTGTTCAAAGTTTGAATAAATCTAATTGTTATTATGGAGTTTGTTGGTGATGCTTTGTTTCTCCCTACACCTAGAGACGCGCTGGACAGAGGGAGAGGGGTGCCAGTAAGGACCCCTCCCCCACAATGTATGTGTGGTACTTTTATTTTCTATAAATTTTAAAGTAAAATATAGAGTTTTTAAAGGTGTGTATATATATATAGTATTAATACTATTTTATTAAAACTTAATAATTTTATGCGTTACTTTTATTGACATTTAAACATGCCCGGGAATAAGTTTTTTGCTGTACTCACGTGGTAAGTCTTTATCTAATACTTTTAACTTTGATTATAAAATATTTTAGTAATTATTACAGGCTATAATATTATCGTTTTACATTAATAGATTATGGTTTTATTTATAATAATAGTTAAACTTCTCTAGAAAGTTCTTGCTCTTTCCCTATGGCCCAGAGTATTGGCAAATTCAGGTGAAGGTTCACTGGCCTCAAAACATTGTTTAAACCTGCAATCCTGGTTCCTAAGGCCAGGATTTTGCTCTAGTATTTCATTATTGTTTATGTTGATAAAGTTCCGGGTAATTATGCAATTATTTGCAAGTGGTTGTATGCTGATATGCTAAATAGACATTTTCATAATAATAATGCTTTTAAAAAATCTAATTCTAGCAATAGAGAAATTTTTAATCGAATTTCTGCTTTTTATAAAAAATTAGATTTACTTGTTTCGGATATTAAATTCCCTCATATTTTCCTTACTCCAAAATTTCATAAAAATCCTATTAAATTTAGAACTATAACGAACGGCTTTAAGACTTATATTACACTTCCGGGTAGAAAGCTACAAAAGATTATTCAATCCACATTAGACAGCATTGATAATTTGATTATAGTTAAGAATACTTTAGATATAATTAAGTATATGCAAGATAAAAAAAATTAAAATTCTCAAAATAGCCTATAACAAATATTCTTTGAATAAACTAATTAAGTATGATAAGTATCTTTCTATTATTCATCTAGCACTAAATGAAAATTATATTTTTCACAATAACTCTTATTATCAGCAAATTAAAGGTCTTCCACAAGGAGGGCCTGCTAGTAACTGTTTAGCCAATATTTATTTGCACTTTTATGAATACGATAGCATTAGTTTCGATTATTGTTACTTTTTTAGATACATAGAGGACTTAATCATCTTTAGTAATATAGTAAATTATGTTCCTAGTTTTAAATATTATCCACAATATCTGAAATTATTAAAAACCAATTATAATAATGAGTCTGCAAACTTCTTAGACCTACAATTGAATATTAAAATAATATAATAATTAGTAATTTTTTTGATAAAAGAGACTCTTTTGATTTTAAGATTATTAAAGTGAGTTTTTGGGGTAGTAACCTACACCTATCTATTTTTAGAAATATTATCTCAAATTTTATAAAAGAAACAACGATTTAGTCACAGATAAGGATGCTAAACAAAAGAATTATAAGCTGTTCTGCAATAATTGCATGGAATACAACTATCCAAGTAAATTGATTTTTAAATATATTTCTAAGTTATCTCTCTAATTCTCCTTTTTAATGTTTAATTATTTTTATTTGTTTTTTTTTCTCCTTCTGTTTTTTATTAATTTCAATATTGTTTTGTTTGCTTAGTTTAATTACAATAAAACTATTTAGGTGGCGCCACTTATTTTTGTTTCTGGTTTTACCAATTTAACATGACATTTTTAAAGTCATTTAGCGTGGTTGCTTTTGAATGTACTGGTCTTTTTTTTCCCGCTCACTTGTGGATTGCATTTTTCATGTAAGTTTTTGCTTTATTTTTCCTTTTCAAAATTATTTTTTATTTTTATCTTGTTCAGAATAATTTCCTTTCATATTTTATATTAATTTCATTTTATTTTTCTGTCGGTTGCAAATTACACGTGGTTGCTTTTAAGCCTAGCTTTTCAATATGGTTATGTTTTGATATTATGTTAAAAAATTCTGCTGTACGGGAAGGTTGGGTCCGTAAAATATATTTAACCCTTATTTTGCTGGTCCTAATGCTTCAATATCTTTAGAAAACATATTAGGTTTTCATTTTAGCCCATTAACTCTTCTGGTTTCTTACATTTTAAAGTTCAAACTCTGTTTCATGCTATACATATGCTTAGTTTATTCTTGTACAATATACTTTTCCTTCATTTTTTATAGTTGTGTTTCTTGAAATCTGGTTTAAATCTTCTAGCTTTGTTAGTGGTATAATTTAGTATTATCAATTTTATTATACTATGTATTTTTTTCATTTTATGATTATATATATATATATATATACAGAGAGAGAGAGAGAATATTGTTTATGCAATGCTAATAGTAGCCTATAAATTTTTAAATAATATTTATTATTTGATTTTTTGAAAAAGTTCCAACGGTAGAACTGTTAATTCACAAGACATATGCAGCTTTTTATTTTATTCAAACATTCGTTTTTTTTTTCACTTTTAATTTGTAAAAGTAAAAAGGTTAAGTAAATCATTAAGGACGATATAATAACGAAACAAAATACTTTTTGTTGTTAAATATAGAGTAATTTTAAACATGATAGGACCAATTTTGTAGGTTGGTTCCAGTGGCGTAGCGTTGAATAATAGTGAACCAAAGAAAGATGAATAGAAAGGAACCATGAATAAAAATATTAAATAGATTTATCATTTGGAACAGGATTCAGACAAATGGACGATGATAAGCCACTTTTTAAGATAGTACCATGTTACACAGACTGTATTTCTTGATAGTTAAGTACCTTATCTTTATTTTGTGGGAGCTAAATTCTTAACACACTCATAGAAAATTATTTTCACAATTTAAATACAATTAATAATAAGTTATTAGCAAAGAAAAGGAAGATTGTATTTCAAAAGAAGATGTATCTACGCCAGGGTTTCTCAAACTGTGGGATGCATCCTCCTAGGCCCTAGGGGAAGCGTAATAATTCTACCGGGGGGCGAGCAAATCGAAAAGTCATAAATAAAAGATTATTTTAAAAAAATACTAATTTACTGAAAGGATGCAAACGAAAATACATTCTGACATAATAAATAAAATACATATTTACACTGATATAACACACATATATATATATATATATATATATATATATATATATATATATATATATATATATACTGCGCAATGTATTTCATCATTAATTCATCAATACTAAGTTAATGGGCTAAGTTAATATAAGTTAATTTATTCATAGACTTGTCATATACAAAATTATACACAAAATTTAATACCTATCTTGATAATTTGTACGGTTTATAATTAAAATTGTATTGTAACCTTGGCATCAAAGTAAATTATTATGGAATTCAATACATTGTTATTATGTGGAGGGGGCGTGATGGAAATTAAGATTGAATAATTGAGTCGCAAACATTAAAAGTTTAAGACGCACTGATCTACGCGGATCAGAAAACTAGATATGAATATAGCTAGCTATAAAAACAATACTGAACTTCTCATGCGTGTTTTATAATTTTCTAGCTGTATATTGTTGGAAAAATATTTCGCAACAATCAGCCGAATAGAAAAGTAGAAAGTATGAGAGAAAGAGAAATAGGTTTTAAAATACATAAAATTTTATTAAACTAAGCTTCCTCTGTCAGAGTTGTGTATGAAAGTCAAAACATAGTAGGAGACATTAAAGATAAGTCATCATTCTTTTTTTCCACATATGTACCACGTGCATTGAGATTTTAGTCATATCGCTTAATAAGCTTCAAAAAGCCCTCCAGGAAAAACTCAAGGTTTTGCATTCGAAAGAAGAGTTTAACGCTATAGGCAAACGACAAAACAGCAGGTAAACGCGCAAGACACCAATACTGCATTGGGTAGAGGTCGACCTCGATCAAGGAGATGTATTCGGAAAAGTGTTCTAAGCTTCTAAGATCTGGCGTTCTATTATTCAGTGACAATGCGAGACCACACTCTGCGACGAAATGCAAAACCATAGTGCTACTATTGATTGAGAGCCATCCGTCATACAGTCCTGATCTCGCACCAAGTGACTTTTCTCTGTTTCCAACTTTGAAGAAGAATTCCTCCGGAAGCCTTTTGGTAGCACTCTGAATTCAAACAAGCCGGTAAGCGCTTCTTCCGTAAGCAAAACCTTGAATTTTTCCTGGAGGACTCTTCGAAGCTTATCAAGCGGTATGACAAATGTCTCAATGTACTTGTACTTATGTGAAAAAATAAAGTTATGTCTTATCTTTAATGTCTCATCATATGTTTTGACTTTCATACACAGTCTGACCGCAGCTGACAGGGGGACCTTATTTTCCGACTCACCCGTATATTTATGTTTAATTTAGTATTTTATTTAAAGTTTATCGAAATATTTTATTCGAACTGAAGTTATATGATTAATTTCAAATTAGTTCAGTTGTATCTTATTTTATCGATACTCTTATCAGCTTACTTAAATTCTAAATTTTTGTAATTGTAACTTAATTTGCAAAACTCAATGGGCATGCGTATTCAAATAAAATAGTGCTGCACTTATTTTGCATTAACGAATTGAATCATGTATACCGTATTTAGCTCTACATATTATCACAAAAACAGTTAACAGAGAAGAGAAACCATTACAGAAATATTATA
>BMAO01039177.1:0-16886 GCA_019973975.1 Trichonephila clavata
TCTTCAAACTCATTTTGTGGCGGATCTCTACTCTATGAAAGAATCTGCTTACCCAATTTCAAGATTGTACATCTAGTAGTTTAAACATGGAAATAATTATTTATAACGCACCTTAACCCCTGTAACGCCCCTTGCGTTTCGAATTTCAGAAAATCCGTTCTTAGCGGATGTCTACTCTATGAAAGGAACATGTCTACCAAATTTTAAGTCCGTAGGTCGAATAGTTCAGAGATATCGTGATTAGTCAGTCAGTCGCTTTTCTCCTTTATATATATAGATAGTCCAGATTTGTCTCCTGAAACCTTCCACACTTTTTCTCCACTTAAAGAGCATTACGTTTCCCTTCGGACGTTGAGGTGAAGGAAGCTATGCAGGACTTCCTCGAGAATCAACCATAATCATTCTACAGCGAAACATAGACCTACTGTCGAAACAATGGGACCTGTGTTACAACGCCCAAGACTATTTATTTGAAATTCCAATAAAGGATTTTCTGTATATCAAACTTGTCCACTTTTCATTTGTGCAATCATTATATTATTGGTTATGTTTTCAAGCTATTCCAACACCACAAACGCCAAAACAAACTGCTAAGAATTGTTACCTATCCAATACAATTCTTGTTGCATTGTAAATCGCGCTTTATGACGGAATATAATATTCATTAGATTTGAAAATTTAAATTTTGCATTTTTGGTATAAATTGAATTTGAACTCGAAATTTCGCGTTGATCAGATTTCACACGTGCTTCATATTTCTGGTTATTTATGCGTTTACTTTACAAAAGAGAGTATATATAATGAATTTACTGATACATAATTACAATTTTGTATACAATGCAACTTTTTATGGATTTATATTCAGAAGTAATATCACAGTTTGATTAAAACTATGCAACTAATCTATAATTATTTAAAGTACATTCAATGAATCTTAGTATAATGAAGTTCAATGATATTTTTAGGATTGCGTCTACTTCAAGTTTTTTTATCTCAGCCTAAAAATTCACAAATATGACTATGAAATACACCGTATAATCTGCAACATAAAGCCCACTTTTCACACACACAAAAAAAAGTCGAAATTTGAAGGGGTGCTTTGCACTGTTAATTTAAAATAAATGACATCCTTCATGAACTTAGAGGGTTGTAGTTCTAAAAGTATATTTTTTCTAAAGCTTGGAATAATACCTGAATAAATGAATTTTGTCCAGACGCGCATTTTCTATTACATAAATTCAATAATATAATTTTCACACGTCTACAGGAATAAAATAAACTTTGATTCCAATGTCATTTTACTCTTAAAAAGAACCCAGGACTTTACTTTTAAAAACAAATTTGGCATAATTTCCAATTTTCCGTATTTTGTAAAATGGAGTTTCATGATTTCATCCAAAAAGGAATGTTACAATATTTAAATTGCTTTAAAAGTATACACTAGTTTAGACTTTATAACACTGCTCTATCGAGCACAGTTGATACCTAAATCCCCGAACTCAGTGAACTTTATTTTTATTCATACATCTTACAGCTTACGTAAAATTGAAAAATTGTTGCTATTCTTACTCAGTACATAATTTTATCTGGATTTAAATTCCAACGGTTGTGCTTTGCCTTTATTAACATATACAATTTCGATGTATGCTTATTTTAAGTTCTAGAAATTTTTTGTCAGAACAATTCAAAAGGATCTCTGAGAATTTTACACTAAACTATTTCTTATAAGATTGATATTTTGGTGCAGTGATGTATCATTTTCTATGAAATATCTAATGCCATTCTAATGAAAATAATGTATGCTATGAGGATTATCGGGTAAATAAATATTTCCTTTTAAGCAGAACTTACAGTGCCGTCTGAATTCCTGCATCTCTAGCACTTCAAGTTTTATGTTTAAACATGACTTACAAATTCGGAACATTTAAATGTAGATTATTATATTTAAATCTAGCATGAAATTTGTGTGTGTGCGCGTCTCTCTCTCTCTCTCTTTATCTCTCTCTTCTCTCTCTCTCTCTCTCTCTCTCTCTCTCTCTCTCTCTCTCTCTTCTCTCTCACTCTAGGAATAGTTTCACAAAGAAATTTTTTACTATACCTTTTTGAAATTATGTTAAATAAAGTTGAAAATGACCTACATAAAAGAAAAAAAATAATAAATTGATGAAAACTTGATAAAAATATAAAATTAAATATATGTTAATAAATTTTGCCGTCGTTCGTATTTAAATCATTAATGATAGCAATGGGCAATCATTTGCTCTGAATCATTCGTCAACATCTGATATGCTTGGAATAAACAATTTTTCATTACAATTCAATTGAAATTTTGTAATGCAAAGCATTGATACTATTTTCATTTAGCTCCTTTTTGTTAATAGGATGTCTTTGATATTTCTGTGCCTTTTCCCCGTCATAAGTTCTAAATGAGATTTAAATTCGGAGACTGGGGTAATCACTTTAAATGTTTGATGCTAATGATGTGGGACTACTTCTCCACAATGAATGGTCTTTCGCAGAAGACATTCTCCACATTGAGAAAAAATCTTGTGCGATTATCAATTTTTTTAAAAAATTTAGTACACCAGTCCTTAAACTTTTGATCATCGCGGCCCCCTTTTATGTATCAATCTCACTTCGTGAACCCCAAGATTTTGAAAACCTCTCCCCGACTCCCAATACATGGCTGAGTGATTTAAATGCAATCGATACCGTATTGGCACACTATAAATCCAGTTCTTAATTTTTGCACAAATATTTCTACAATGTTTTTGAAAATATTACATTGTAATAATGGCTATATGGTAAACAGTGAAAAAAACCTGATTTAATATTTTTGATCAAAATACATGTTATAGTAAAGTTGTTTCATTGAGGGCAATTCAGTGATCTATCTAACATCTTTCAATTTTTCTATGAGGCCTTTAAGAGTCTGTAAAAGAGGAAAATCTTAACATTAAATGAGCATTAATATAACCTAATTTGCAGACCCCTAGAAAGACAGTGTAGACCCCAGGGGTCCATAAACCACAGTTTAAGAGCCACTGCTTTATTACATTGCAGTAATTTAAAACAATAAATGATCCATTCAAGTATGTATTATCTCTCAACACTGTTTGCAGCCTTATGTGTCAAAATCATCACTAACATGGGGACTTAATTACGTACACTATATATACTTCTGTATTTGAGTTCTCCTCAGTATCTAACCCAATTGACTTGACTCTGAAAAGTACTTTTCAAGTTATTTGAGAAAGCAGTAACAGCATTTTCTTCCTTTCCTTTTAATATATTTAATGCTCAGACCCAATCAATAGTTACTTTGCATTTATGAAAGTAACACTTTTTTTTATGGTTTTTAAAATTAAACTTCATGTTGATTGTAACTGTGACAAAAATCTCAATCCACAGGATTCTTTCCATTCATGTGGGTAGTTCATGTGAATTAATTTCAAGTTTTTGAAAGCTGAAACGTCCTCTCGTTGGTGTGGTGTGGGAATTAGCAAAGGGGGGTGCCAGGTCAGGTGTCGTCCTCGCCACTTGACCATGGTTCAAAATTACGAGGTACATCGCCAAAAGCCCTCGTGTAGCTGAACAGTGTGACGTTAATATCCATTCACTCACTCACTCACTCACTCAAGTTTTTGAATCCCCCATGATGAGTATCTTGAGTCATCGGACTAAGTGTAATCAGAGATTGTTTCCATAGTTTATAATCTGAACACTCCTAATAGCCATATATTAGTTAATACTTATATTCAAAATTTACTGATGTGAAAATTACTGATAAAAATGCATATATATATATATATATATATATATATACTTCATTTTTTTAATCAAAATTGATGAATACTGTGACCTTTTGCAACCAACCCATTTTCCCGTATACAATATATTGCGCAACATACACGTCAAAAAACACAGGTGCTAATGTTTAATTGGACAATGTAAGCTAGCATGTTATTGTTTACTTATTTTTCATAAAGTTTCTATGGACTGTTTGTCTTTGTTTATTCACGATTTTTATATAAAAAACTTCTGAGTTTAAAAAGCATGAGAATATTTGTTAGCAAAATTATAAACAAATGATTCATAAACAATATTCTGCTTTTAAATTACTTATTAAACACTACTTGCATAAAATACAAAAAAAAAATCAAAACTTAGTATAATAATGCAGATTATTGAACACTGCATTGTATATAATTTTATTTCGTGACTAAAAATATGTTGACTTTAAATAGATTCTGGGGGATATCTTGCATAGTTGTACTAGCTTACCATGATATAAGACCATGATTAATAAATATATTTACAAGAAGGAAAACCGTTCTTTTTATTTTGTTCTTAATGTTTCTAAAACTGTTGTTAAAAGTACTTTAGTCATTCTACGAAATCAACTTTTGAACTTTGCCACGCCTAAAGAAGTCCATATATCCTTCAGGCTGTTATCGTTAATTAGTATACTCGTATACCAGAGGTGGAAAACCTTTTAACCTTTGGAAGCCACATTTTAATTTGGCTGTAATAAAGACGCAGTAAATGTGTGCATTAAAAGTCGCCTATCGATAATGTTTTTCATTTTTCAGCTTTTAAAGTGCAGCTTGTTGATACTTGCCTTTTAAATATAGAAGTTTTGATTTTATGCATCTGGTAGTGTATATTTGCATTCATTTTTTTAAAGTAGTTAACACCATTTTACTTTTCACTGGGAAGTAAATAAAAATATCTTACTCTACTTTAAGTGATCCATGCCTTCATTTAATTTCCTTGTTACTTGACACGACGGGTAAAAACATACTTAATAATATCTTAAGAAACCTATAAATACAATACCGTGCTTTAACAAAGCGGCAAAATAAGTTTAAGGAGAACAACTGTATGGGTACTCTTAGGCAGTGATGAATTAAATGACATGGAGACCTCTAGACAGTCAAATTCTCGGGGCGCTTTAGCCTAATTATTTATTACACAACATTTTAGGAATATGTTATTGAACAAATAAAATATAACAAATTATCAGCAAATTAAATATATATATAAAAATATATATCTTATCAATAATTATTTATCAGAATCTGTAATAAAAAACTAACCCTTGCAATAAAAAATAGCTAAATATTTGGTTTTCTCAATTTTTTGGGACCCGTGAAAAGCGTAGGGTCCATAGGTGATCACATACTCGCCCTACTCTCAGGGTACAAGTTCGCCAAGAGACAAGTCACAATCCCTAACGATCATTGATAGTGAGTTTTGCAGAGTTCAGGTGCCATGTCTATTAGTGTTGCTCTTTTCTTGCGCTAGGTGACTCAATAGGCTCTAAAACTTAATTTAATTTTTTTTATCAGTTTCTATAATTATCTATTTTTTATTAAAGAGGTAAATATCAATTAATCAAGATAAAGCTTCTACAAAGGCTGTAAAAATTCCTCAAGGAAGTCTCATGTGATCTCAAGTTCATGCATTCCCCCCCCTTTGGTATAAAACAGCTCGGGGTTATAAAAACTTCTGAAACATTCTTACCTCTCTGCATTAGAGCTAAATAGTAAGAATCAAAAGTAACTTTAAAAACTCGATTATAAAGTTTTCAACTCCGTTATATAATTTTAAGCTTTACAGGGAAAAAATACGATTGTCAGAGAATACACAAAAAAATTACTGACCCTGTGGGTTTTCGTAATATTTCATTCACTGAACAGAAAATAATAAAAGAAAATAAGATGTTTAAACTATAAAGAAAGCTTTAAGTGTAAAAGATTTGGTTAAATAACAAAAATTCTGAATTAAAATGTTCATTGCAAGGGCTATTTTTAGATACGTTTTAATTATTTTCAGTTCTATTGGTGGAAGAAATTTTAAAGATTTAAATGAAACCACACTTCCAAGTCATTTTGAATGATTATAGAGTTGGTGGATGGATTTTTGTTTTTTCTATTTTTATAAATATTTTTTATCTCTTTTAAAGGAGTAAATTTAAAGTTGAAAAATCCTAAAAGAATCGTTTCGTAATAAAAATGTTTAATTACCGCATTATCACGCTATTGTAAGTGTTGCTCCTTTTAAAAACAATGACGAGAGATTTTTACTGAAAATTTATTTGATTTGAATTTTGTTGTAAACTAAATAGGATTTTATCCATTTTTTTATGTAAGATTTTAGAATAGTACTCGCTTAAAAATTATTTTTGGATAAAAAGTTTAATCAAATAAGGTAAATTTTAAATGTGTTGAAATGGATAAATCTGGGATAAACTGATGCGTATAGTATCTTGACTTGTACGGATAGAAGAAACCATTATCTATGATACTGTTCCAAATTTCGGATTATTTAGTTTAGTTACAAAATTTATAACTTTTCAAAAAATTACCTATATTTTGGTTGATTATTTTTATAAATGATCTTTTTCACTTTTCCTGTTTTTTCCCTTCGTGTCCACATCCATTCTATGAATTTCATACGTATAGAAACGAATGGAGTATAATTTAAATTTTTCCTTTAGAAATTAACATCATTTATTGAAAGATACCAAGGAATTAGGAGGCTTCAAATATCGCAACTTGCAAAAGGTATTAATCTTTCAACCTCAAAATTGTATCCTTAAGTGGATTTAATTTAGAATAAGAAAAATTAGTTTGAGTTAATTTTGCTAATTATTCAATAACAACTTTGTTACCTTTCTCTATTGTTAAATTTTTCTCGCTGAATGATATTTACTTTCATCTATTACCTCTTTAAAATAGAAACCACAAAATTATTCAATAGCAAGTGTTACTTCATAGATATCCTCTTATATATGTGTCCTTTACAGAATTCTAAAATGACAATATAATATGAATTGAGCTAAAATTGCATTAATAGTTGTTTCAGGTTATTTCAAGGATATCAGTTAATTGTATAAAATATGATAGTTTAACGGAATATAACCGACATAAAGATCATTTGGGAAATAATGGAGGATGCGACGTGGTAACTGTAATTAAACACTTACGTTATCATTGATTGCTATTATATGAAACCTAAAAAGTCAAATACCCCTGCTGAGAAGGTTGTTTGGGTAGTTTCAAGTATGTTTTAAATTTGCGTAATGAAAAGTCAACAAATATCTTCTCTGTTTTAGCATAGCATAAATTAATAACATTAGTGTTTTAATAACAAACAACCTTCGTACTTAATTCTTGCCTTTCTTCATTTGTAGAATTATTTTCAGAGTTAAAGTTGTAAATTTATATTCATTAAAAACATACTCAGAATTGAAAAAATTATTTTATTCAGCACAAAAAACGTTTGCTTCTCAGCTTGAGAAATAAAATAACAAATAACCTCAACTTTAGTCTAAGCAATTTAGACAGAAAACGATAAGATGATGGTTAAACAACAAACCCTGAAAAACGATTTGTAAAATAGATTATACAATTTAAGACGTAAGAATCCAATTGTGCCTCCAATTCTCACCTAATGGTGAGATTGTATAGTAAAAAAGTTCTCAAGTGTGTCATCAATTCAGCGTGATTTTTTTTTCTCTCGGTTTTGCTAATTTTGTAACTGTAGAGCCGTGGTTCCCAAACTTAATGTGCGTGCTCGTGGTTCCTTTATCAATGCAAAATAAACCCTTACTATTTTAACTTTTAATGTCTTGAAAATGGTAAATTATAAAGATGTTGTGATGAGCATGTAACGAGTCTATCCGCGAACCTGTATTGAATCGCTTGGGGGTAAACTTATTTCTTTTTAACTGTCGTTCTATTGAAAACTGTCTCTCGAAGAAGACACCATTTATTCAAATGTATGGTTCTATTTAAGCATTGACTTTTAGATACGTGAACGTAGTGGATAGTAGTTGGGAGGTAGTCGAGAGTTGGTTGACGATTAATTTCTGGATGATCGAATATTGCTAACTGACGATTAAGCAATAAGATAGAGATTAATAATAACGACTGGAGGTCGCATAGAATGGTCGTGAGTTTGACCGTAGCCGTCCAAAGTGTTCTAAAAGTAAGTGAATTAGATTATACTCAGATATTAAGTGCAGTAGAACGTCGTCTATCCGAATCAATTGGGACCGGACACTGATCGGATACGCGATTGCTCGGCTCACTGAAAACTAAATGCAAACCGTGCAGTGTATGAAACCGGACACTATACGAATATTGAAAATCCTCACAAGTGGAAAGCGTGCTTGAAGAAAAAGCAAAGTAGAAGCAAAATGTCGCAATTGTACCTTTATATTGCGGAAAATAATCACTTATTTTCCTCACACGAAACAACTGTTGAGCATTGCACAGTTCGAAAACGTATCCGGACTTTGGTTGGATATTTGACGCTCCGGATAATAAACGTTCGTATAAACGACATTCTACTGTAATCTTTTTGCCGTGCGATTGCTCTTATACTTAGTAGTGATGTACTTTCCTACCCTGAGTGGTTTTCAATTAAAGTCAGAGAAATAATAAATTGTGTGCAGGGTTACTACAAGCATTATATAATAAAACTATTTTATACATAACAAATGTATAACTTGGGTTAGAGTAAATTTATGTACGACATGGATTGCATTACAAAATATTTGCGTACTGTGCTTTATCTTTACAATAGTAAGAATAATACTGCTATTTCGGTGAAGAACTAAAGAACATTTCTTCATTCACGGTCATATTTTAGACAATTTTTTGCATAAAGCAGCGAGATATAGTTCCTATTCAAATCCCTTAAAATGCACCACAATGTGACATTAGTCATTACTAGTATTTTATGCACCTATCTATTACATTTTACTCTATAAAATACTTTAACACGTACAACTCACGTTTTAACTTTCTATTTTATGGAAAGTTAAAACGATATATAGTCGATTTTATTTATGACTATATATGAATGCAATTTGATCCGAGAATAAATATCTTAAGACATATTTTTATATGTGAAAATTGTGAATATACAGAATCTTCTAAAAAATGTTAAGATACTGAGGAAAACTTTTGAAGTTTGATAAATTATGACAGCACTCTGCATTGAAGTTTGACATTTTCTCACCAAAAGCTAAAAATAATCTACATATAAACCTGATACCTGAATAAATTTTATAATGAAAATATATTTTCTTCTGCTTGAATTTTGTATAATTTTTTGAAAAAATTTATACTAATTTCAGCTTTTTCTGAAAATTTTATAAAATAGTGAATGTTTTTTAATGAAATATAAACTTACTAAAATATGTTTTATGTTATAATTTAGCGTGTTTTATATTAGACATCGGCTTAGTCAAACCGTAGAATGAGTTTGTAAATTACCTAGCATCGGATGATTATTGATATTTAAATTTTATGTGTTTGTGTGTAGACAAATAATGATGTTGAAATATATATTAAAATTAATTTTTCCAATGTATTAATTCTATAAAAAAGAATATGCTCTGATATAAAAAAAAAAAAGCGTCCTTTATATTTGTGAAATCTCAGCTTTACATCTTCAGTTTTTCTAATAATTCCTTAACCATAAAGAATTAGTTTTTGTGTGTTTTAATAAAATATTATTTTGAATACTCTCGCTCTCTATCTTTCTACGGTTAACTGAAAAATGTTAAAAATATAATCCTTGTGGAATATCACAAAATTATGAAACTATTTCTTAAAAAAAACACTATGAAAAAAAGTTCCGCTTCTTGAAAAATTGTATATTTAGGAATGAATAAGGAGAAGTGTGATGGGGAGAGGGAGTTATACATATCATGAATATCGTGAACAGGATCATTTTAATATTTTGTTGTGAAAAATGTAATTTAGACTTTTTATTGTTGAACTGATGTATAAGCTTTATATAATCTGGTCTTAGAAGTTTGCGTTAAAGTGATATTTGCAGTATAAACTTTTCAAATATTCCAATTTTATTAAAGAACAAAAGAGTATGTCGTGACATATAACCTCCTCTAAGATTATCATCTCCCCGTCTACCTTTACTTGTTTCCGGACGTGTAGGCGGATTAACGAATTCAAGAGACATCATTACAAATCACTATATTTATTGATACCTCTTAATCAAGGAAAGTTACAAACTCACGATTGAAATTTAAGAACAATAAATTACAGTGGAGTATGAGAAGGGGTTACTACTAGCGGAACTACGGAATCGGGACTGAATCCACGAAAGATCAGCACGTACAATTACAGCCAAAACACGTACACGTATTTACTAATTTCCAAATCACTAACCTTATTCTTGTACTTCGGCAGGTCCGTCGTGGTGCAGAAATTAATGCTGGCGGGATCGGATAATGGTTAGGATCCACACTCGACTTTCCAATTTCAATCTTCAGCTCTTCAGCTTAGCTCGTCGCGTCAATACTCACTAAATCTGTCAACAACTGCGTGTTGAATTACCGATGCTTCAATTCATTTTACTTCAAAAATCTAACTCTTCACTTTACTACTCTCTCTTTCATCACGTTAACTCGCGAAACCCGAACTTATATAATATCTCTCATTTGCATAAATCAAGCTTTGGCTCCCGGTGGAGATTGGTTGAAATAAATAAAACTTTAAAGAAATATTGAGGAGGTTAGTGAAAACCGTACAGATCCGTCACAAGTATATGTAATATGTTTCACAGAAGAATACATGTAATATAATTTACAAAAGATTATATGTGTGTGTAATATAATTTATTGTAAAATCTTTCTTCATTATATTCCTTTCATGGATTTTTTAAATTCTAAAATGGTACTGCAACCATCTAGTACCAGGTAGGTTTCGTGTGTTTGAATTTCAATTTATTCAAGATCTGTGAAAGTTGTATTTTTATGAAATCATTAGAACATGTTAAATTCAAGAAATGGTAAAGCGCTTTATTACTTGACGTATTACCCGTGTTACTTAACAGCGATTCAAACTAAAAAAACAATTACTCAGAATTTTTTATTTTGTTTTTCTGTTTTGAATTTGATTAAAAATAAAATAATTTTTTTTTTCAAGAACTATGAAAAATAAATTAGAAAATCATAGTTTGAGCAAATTTTCTCAATGCAACAAAACGTAATTTTTAAAAAAAATATTTCTTAGTAAGTAATTATTTCTTTGCCATAAATTGAATCGGAACCATTGGCAATACATTTAAAGATATTTTGAAACAAGTAATATTAACAAAAAATTTTAAAGCCAATTCCTACTTTGGTCAACAAAGAAAAATTTTATGTTAATTAATTTTTATTAAATAATTACAATTGAAATTAAATTCTATAATATGACAGTCACAATATTAGTGGATAGAAAGCGATTTCCTTTTCTATATATAGTGTTGGACTATTACTTTTGTTCGTTACTATTTATTCATTTATAAATCACATTCTCAGAAATTAGGACATCGTGGTAAGGATTCAAACACACGACTCGTGGATTAGAACTCCAACGCTCTATCCATTGTGCTACAGGGACACAACGAGCAATTTTCCCATTTCAAAGGTGTGGGACTGTTATATGTGTTGCTATTTATTCATTAATTACATTTAATTAATGAATTAATATGTGAAAAAACTATTATCAAATGTTCATGCTTAATGTTATTACTATCAAATGTCATCCACTACAAGTTTAAAAAAATGCATTTGAACTTGAGTGGACGAATAAAAAGTATTTACTAACGATTGAAAATTCGAACAAGATATATATATTTAAAATATAGGGAGAGTGTGAACTAATAGTAGGAATTGAAAAAAAAATAAAGTGTTTTTGACAGGAGCATTTAAGAAATATGTTAAATTGTTTTGGTAAATTAACAATAATATAACGGCGGGGACATTGTATTTTGTTAAAATAGTATTAATAAAGTACGTTAGAAATATTAGTATTCTATTTATAAAAAAAAATTTAGAGGTATTGCACAGCATAGGAATTTTATACCAAAGTTGAAAAATTATTTTAATCTAAATATATCATTATAATTCCTTTGGAAAATACATAGTTTGAATTAGAATCTATATGTTAATATATTTTTGTAAAAATGCATTGGAATTGCTTAAGAAATTTTTAAACGGAAAAAGAAACATGAGAAAAAGTTTGCCCTCGGGGGTAATTAAAATTTGTTAAAATAAAAAATTTCTTCCCCCGCCTTTTTTCTTTTTCTCTTGTGATTTTTTTATCGTTTGTTCTATAAATTCTTTTACAGCAGAATGAATATCGTTTTGTGTACTAGATACTAAATATCACGAATAATTAACATACTCGTTCTTCTATTTTATAAAATGTAGAGATATAAAAAGATATCGTCTTTTTTTTCCCTCTTCGGTACTCACATATACAATATTATTTATGCACAGTCTTCATTCAAAAACGAATTTTTTTTTTTTTTTTGCATGAAGGCGATGTACAAATGATATTGAGTATAAATTTTTCATAAGTTTCTTAATTTTGTATCGAGGAAAACTAACCTGAATATTATAACTTACTTTCTTTAATTATTTATTACCAATATATTTAAATTTTAATATGTTTAATATTACTTACGGTATCCGACTACGTACGGAACGTGTTTTTGAAAAAGTGTATAAATGGATAATTTTTTTGATATTTAGAATCATCGCAGTATAAATATAATATATATATAATTGTTTTAAGCATACAATTGCAAGTAAAAACTACTTAAATATAGTTTTTTTTGTCAAGAAAGAGAGGATTAATAAAATAATAATAAAAATACTTCGGTTATGTATAGCTAAGACTTCTATACAGAGCCTGAACTAGGATTTTTGAAATATATAATTTAAAAGTGGATTTTTATTCATGTTTTTATTCATCAGAATAGAGAAATTTTGACAAAAGAAAAGACATTGGTTATTTCTTCAATTGATCGTAACTCCGAAAATAATGTAGAATTTTAAGAAAATCCAATTTAAGGCTCTGTAGAGAAGACATATATAATCAAAATATTGTTATTATAGAAGCATTGACTTATCTATATGTAAGCAAAATATTGTTATTATAGAAGCATTGATATATCTATATATAAGCAAAATATTGTTATTATAGAAGAATTGACATATCTATATATAAGCAAAATATTGTTATTATAGAAGCATTTTCCATAAAAAAAAATTTTAATGTCCTTTATTTTTTGTATTTAAGTAATTTTTTGTTATATTAATATTCTAAAGACAATTTTATATGCTTATTGTAATTCAAATGTTCCCATATATCAAAAAAAATTATTCTTTTATATGTATTTTCAAAATCATGGTTCCGAACATAGTCGGAAAACTTAAGTTCTAAAAATTACTATTGTCGCAAATTTTTTTCTAAATTAATTGATTTATTAGATTTAATTTTATATATTTGTTGTGACAAATATATAAAATTTAAATTGGATCTGTTTTGTAGTATGTAGTTTAATAATTCTTTCCAGCATACTGAAATATTCTAACAGTTGTAAAGATTTAAACCATGTGTCGTATTCAAGATTAGAAACCCTTCAATGACATAAAATTTAATTCTCTGTGGAAGGAGAATGGAGTTCAAATGTCAGTATTAACGCTGCTTATTTAATTAACTTCCGACTCGTGTTAAAAGAGCCAGGTAAATGTTAATTAATCAAAGGGATAAGTTACTTTATCTAACCTTGACAAGGTCCTTTCCCACGAGTTTAATTTCAAACATAACCATCTACAGAGATGTTGCATTTGGGTAAAATACAAGACCAGTTGTTACTTTCCCAAATAGGATATAAAGCATTTAAAAGGCAATTATTTAAAATTAAAGAAATTCAAAGGAGTTATTTCTTTCAGCACCAATTATTGAAAGGTATAGGAGTTAGAAAATGAATTAAACCCTTAAGAAATGTATTTGGAAAAGTAATATAGCTAGAGCTTTGGCAAATAAATGATTTTATAAAATAAATTCAAGAAAATATCTCATATATATATATACTAGCTGTTACCCGCCCGCTTCGCTGGGTATTTCATGATGTTTTATAAATTTTTTGCTGGTTATATATATATATATAAATTTTGATATTTAAGTCCTGCATTAAGAATTCGATTATATTGAAAAATATATGCCCCTTACGCCCCTCAACGCCACTTGGGGGTCGATTTTCACGAAACGCATTTTGTGGAGTATTTCTATCTTATGAGATGAAACTGCTTACCAAATTTCAAGACTGCGTCTAATAGTTTAAAAATCAGAATAATTATTTATATCTCCCCTTAACCCCCCGCAACATCCCTTCGGGGTCATTTTTCCCAAAACCCGTTTTGTAGCGGATATTTACTCTATGAAAGAAACATGTCTACCAATTTTCAAGCAGGTTGGTCAAGTGGTTTAAAAACGAAAATATTTATCAAAAACGCCCCTTAAAGCCTCCCCCGAAACGCCACTTGGGGGGTTACTTCCCAAAAACCATCTTGTATCTGATCTCTACTCTATGAAAGGAATCTATTTATCAAATTTGAAGACTGTGCGTCTAATAGTTTAAAAATGGAAATAATTATTTATAACGTCCCCTAAGCCCCCGCAATGTCACTTGGGGGTCCATTTTCACCAAACTCATTTTGTAGCGGATCTCTACTCCATGAAAGGAATCTGCTTACCCAATTTCAAGATTGTACGCTGAGTAGTTTAAAAATGGAAACAATTACTTATAACGCCCCTCAACCCCCCGTAATGCCCCTTGCGGTTCGAATTTCGCAAAATCCGTTCTTAGCTGATCTCTACTCCATGAAAGGAACATTTATACCAAATTTCAAGTCTGTAAGTTGAATAGTTCCGGAGATATCGTGATTAGTCAGCCGGTCAGTCAGTGAGTGAGTCGCTTTTCTCATTTATATATATAGATATATGTTGTAAATTTATTGATTAAACTATATATATATATATACGCTAGTGTTCAAAATTAAGAGAATTTTCAGATTTGGTCGATTATTTCTTGAACTAAACAGATTTTAATGAAATTTGGTATGTACATAGGGTTGATATAATGCAAAAAATTAGCATTCAACAGTTATAATATACACGCATGATCATGCGTAACACTCATCGGAGTTGGAAGATAAGAAAAAACAGTTGCAGAACAGAGTAAAAAAATAAATAAATTGGTTAATAGCAGATAGGGTCCCCTTTTACAAATATATAGACCTCAGTTCACGATTTTATACCGGAAAAAAGAGAATTTGAGTTCCTGTGAAAATAAAACCTACTTCTTCAGTACTCTCGTTTAACAAGTTGCAATTAACCTACCCAGAGTGCCCCAAGCATGCTCTATATGTAAGAAGTCTAGAGATATGACTGGCCAATTCATCCGGCGAATATCCTCTCTATCTATAAATTCGTTGACCAGATGAGCTCTATGTGTCTTCGCTTTGTCATCCATTAAAATAAAATTTGAAACAACTGCACCCATGAAAAGGCGAAAATAAGGCTCAAATACTTCATCTATAATACACTGCTGGCCACCGTAAATACAACACCAAGAAAGACAAGAGATAGCACAACAAAATTCATTTTGTAGATAACATGTTGACCAAGTATCAAATGATTAAATCTATAGACTTCTATGAAGTGTTGTTCCTGCCAGAATCAGTAGCCAGAGTAGCCACCATTGTTGGAGATCACCGCTGCCACACGTTTCGGCATTGATTCAAAGAGACTTTGGATGTGTTCTTGGGGTACAGCAGACCAAGCAGCTTCCACACGTTGCCAAAGTTGATCTGGTGAGGCTGCTGGGGGCGTAATATGGGTCAATCGTTGAACAGCCATGGACCACATGTTTTCTATCGGCAAAAGATCCGGAGAGCGAGCTGGCCAGGGAAGGAATTCAATCTGGTGATTGACGGAGAACCTTTGGACAATGCGTGCCACGTGTGGTCACGCATTATCCTGTTGAAATATGGCTGTGGACAAGCCCTGAAGGTAAAAAAGGACAACTGGCTCCAACACCTGGTAGATGTAGCGCTGGCTGCTTAAAGTACCTACAATGCGTACTAGAGGAGTTCGAGAGTGATATCTAATACCGCCCCATACCATAATATCCGGTGCAGGACCAGTGTGGTGGTGCATAATGGACATGTTAAGCACCCTACCCCCCCCCGGTGTCTCCCGACTCGAATCCGACCATCGTGGTGTTGCAGACAGATGCGTGAATTGTCAGTAAAGACAACTTCATTCCTTTCTACCGCCCACATCCTTCTTTCATCGCACCATTGGCGGTGGAGACGTCTGTGGTTCTGCGTCAAAGGTAGACCAAGCAATGGATGTCTTTCGGATATACCACTGTGCTGTAAACGGCGTTGAATGGTACGCGCAGACACTGAATGATGCATTATAGACTCAATGTTTTGTTCTTTGGTTCGTGATATGGCTGAGCAATCCGCCATTGCCATGCGCACAATTTGCCTGTCCTCACGTGAAAAGGTGCACTGAGGTAGCTGCGAACGACCACGTCGGTTCGTCGTATCCTCCTGCATCCAACGCTCACATATCCACATTACAGTTGTTTGGTTTCATCCAACACGACTACCGATTTCCCTGAAAATAATCCACAATCTCGGTAGGCTACTATCCTTCCTCTATCGAACTTGAATACTTGATCAAAAGCTGATAGCTGTTTTTTACGAGACATAACTGATCTATTTTTGAAAAAACCACAAGAAAAACACAATTGCCAAACTTGAAATCGTCGAAATCTCCAAGCCTTAAGTAACGCTTTGAGGTGGCGCCACAGGCGTGCTTGATGTGTGTCTACGCTGAAATTCTAATCATTTGCATATCTCGCCTCCACTAATGCATGTTGTAAATTTCATGTTATTTGAGTGCTTTCTTCAAGGTGTTGCATTTAAGGTGGCCAGCAGTGTACTTCACAGCAGTCATAGTGTGTCACTTTCAAAGACATGGAGGAGTGTAGCCATC
>BMAO01039178.1:0-16187 GCA_019973975.1 Trichonephila clavata
AGATATTTTAAGAATTAAATTAATTATGTTAAATTAAGAGATGATTCAAATTTTTTTAAATATTTCTTAGGATTTTGAAAAAAAAAAATATTGTGAACCGAAAAATAATTCCATAGACACAATTTAAGGAATCAAAAATAATACAGAAATAAACTGAGAGTAGACATGCTTTTTTCAATTAGATAAAAACATTTATCTCCCAATGATTTATAAAAATAATATTTAAATTTTATTCATCAATCTTTTTATTAAAATTATTTCTGATAATTCTGTAAGTTTTCTGATTTGACCTTAATTCAATTGACATAAAAATAGGAGTTTAAAAATATGAGAAAATTTAGTGAGTGAATATTATTAACGTCGCACTCTTCAGCTACACGAGGCTTTTGCCGACGGACTCGTAATTTTGAACCATGGTCAAGAGAAGAGAACGACATTTGAGCTGGCATTTCCCTCTCCTGAGTACCACACCACACAAGCGGCAGGACCTTTGAACATTCCAGAGATTTAACGTGCATCGCTCCCTTACACGCTGGGTTTTCAGTTGTATTGGCTCGAACTCATGACACACCACCCACGATTCCGTTACCTTGACAACTAGACAAAAAATTTAATAGTCAAAGTAATAATTTCTAAAAACATTGTGTTTACTAATATTTATAAAGATGACAGCAATTCAAAAAATATATTTAGTATTGCATTTAATATGACTCAATATTTTTTCTAATATAATGACTAAGGAAGTTCAGTTAGTTTCATATTTTTTAAGGAATCTTTTGAATTTAATACAGCATTTGTAGAAGATTTCATTGGGAAGTAATACATTACTGTAAAATGCAGGCTGTTGCAAATAAATTTCCTCTAAACTATTGGAAAATTACGGGATGTCTCGGGTTAAATCAATAAAATACTGATAATTACTTTGAAATAGAAATTAAATTACAACACATAAAATGATCACATTAACAACAATTCACTACATTTTATATTTTTCACTAAAATCTTCTAATTCTAAAAACTGTAATATCCTAACAAGAGTTCTCTCATGTGTTTATTTTACAGTAGAGCGTCGTCGTTTATATCCGAATCAATTGGGACCGTACATTGTTCGGTTTTCGATTGTTCGGATAACCGAAAACAGAATGCGACCGGACATTACGAATATTGAAAAGCATCACATGCGGGGAACGTGCTTGAAGAAAAGCAAAATAAGTGCCAAATGTCGTAAATTTATCTTTATTGTGGAAACTAATCAAATATTTTCGCTGTACCATTGTACACCTTCGTTTTTCGCTGCAAGATCTCTGATTCTCTTGAGCAGCAGTAGTTGAGTAGGACAGCACTCTTTTCTTCATACCACTCCGTAGTTGTCTCTAACGCAGTAAGCGCGTCAGCATTTGATGGACCCGTGATACTTTCGTTGTGGTTGTTGTCCTCATCTTCATTCGTTCATTGTCGACAGTTGTCGAATTTTCTTGCACGGAAGTCACAATCTCGTCACCATTTAGCATTTGAAATCCAAAGTCTTCTAAATCTTTCAAGTTTTTGTCTCTATAATCAAGACGTTGCTCTTCCGTTTTGAATTCGAAGCCATAGCAGTTAACAAATCAACAAAAGAGCACGTATACACCCCCTCACATGGAAACAAATGGTCCTAATATTCCGCGCAGATGTTTACCAAATCACACAACTGAAATTCCCGAAATATCCCTCACCTTAGGCTTCCCAGTCACTTTTGACCTCACATGAAACAGCTGTTCAGCATTGCACTATTCGAAACATATTCATAAACAGTACATGCATTTGACAAAAAAAAACTTTTTCGGATATTTGACGATCCGAATAATAAACATTGGATAAACCCCGATCTACTGTATATTCTTACAACAAACTCTACATAATTTATTTCTTCTTTCTTCAATAATTATTTAACTTTCACAATTTCTTCCAGCAGCTTAATATAAATTCGAGATAAACACTTGGTAATAAATAACGTAGAACTCGCATTCTGAATATACAGATATAATAGGTGAATGAAATAACGTACGTAAATAAGATTTAATGTTTATTTACGTCCTTATTACGGTTCAAATGGTTACCTCAAATATAAAATAAATGTGTTTGCATAGTAAACGGTTGCATAAATCATGTAGTAAAAACATGAAAAGAATATAAAATATATTTTTTCATTATTTTATAACATAAATTAGAACACATAAAGCAAAACACTCGAAAATATGTATGAGCTTAAAAATTTGCATATGTTGAATTAGAAAACATTTATTGTTTAATTTTTTAAAAAAATAATTAATTGAGGTGAGCTTGTATTCACATCTATTTTATTAAATTATGTCAAAGAATATCTTTGAACTACAGGGTTAGAATCATCAATTTCATCTTCAAACTGTGTTTAAACTTTTTTACAAAGGATTTCTAGCTGGATATTCAAAATCCCTAGCGATATATCAAGTTGCCTAGATGGGTTGCTATCATTGCGCCCACAAGGGGAAAGGGTCCTTGGGTCCGGATCCCCCCTCCCCAAAGCCCTTGATTTTTTTTCGATTGATTATAATCATATGTATATGTACGTAAATTTAATTAAGTATTTGCTAATAATAATTAATGCTAATTTTTAATTAATAATTTTTGCTGTTTTTGTTTTCGAAAATCGATAGAAAAAAAAAAGATTATGTTGAGTGACGTATTGGAGCATGGTACGAGAATAGTGGACTTTCGACCCTGGCTCCCCCTTTAAAAATCCCCAAGTGTGCTACCGGCTGTTATTAATATACTTTAAATTATGAGATGTGAGTTATAGCAACAAAAAAAAAATAATAAACCTTAACAACAAGTCTAATGGTTTATGTGGTCGATAGTTAAAAATATATTGCATTAAAACAGTTGAATGGAATTCTGAAAAGGAAACGTTAAAATATTTGTTACTTTTAATAGAATAAATATATTTAAAAACTAATATTTCCCACGTGATGCCGGTAGTTAATGTAAGTAAAATGCAAAAGTGCATTATTTTTTAAATTATTGCTTTTTGTTCCATTTTACTTCAAGTTTTTGAATGTAAGTATTTAATAAGTAAGTTCATTTTATATAAATAGTAGTTTAAAAGAAGTAAGAATACGTTTTAATACAAAACATGCTATAATAATATGAAACGTCCTGATTTATTTTTAAAGCATAGCAAAATAACCGAAAATCAATTCGTAAACTTTTATCACGTATATTATTCATTTATGCTTCAAAATAAACACAAAGCAGATAAACAATGATACATTTACATTATTTATACTTATAAGCAAAGTATCAAGAGAAAAATCTTTTCTATAGGAAATATGAATGTCAAACGCAAAGATCTTTAGCTTTAGGCTTCAATTTGATTTTCAAATGATACTCTAAATATTTATAAGTTCATAATAAATATTGAAAATACGTTTTTTTCCCTACTGGATTCTTGTGTTTATCTTTTCCCATATCTTACAAATTCATTTATCCTAAATGCAATATTAATGTTTAATATGTACGAGTTTCAAATGCATTATGTATTTCAAGTTCAAACTAATTTGGTGTTTGCCTCTTCTTTTTGAAATTCATATAAAAAATAGAATTCATTAATAAAATGTGTTGTTTCTTATTTAAAAATATTTAACTACAATTCTTAAACTTAATAAAAATACTTAACTATACTTAATAAAAATATTTAACTAGCTATTTTCTGAAAGAAATTCTTAAAAAAGTAAGGTTTATTTTTTTCATTTCCTACTATATTAGCTCACTCTATGTCTCTATATTTATTATATATATTTATCTTTTTCGAATTTCAATCGTTAGTAAAATACTTTCTATTCATCCAATCAAGTTCAAATAAAGTTTTTTAAACTTGTAGTGGATGACACTTGATGTTAGCATAGTTTTTTACAAATATTAATTCATTAATTACTGGTTAATTAATTAAATTAAATTAATTACTGTTTTCGACGTTAACTTAGATTTGTCTCTATCGTTGTAACAATAGAACTGTTAAAACAGGACAAACATTGGCATCGAAAATCGATTTTCAGCCAAACTAGCCAAACTGGGTGGGCATTGTTACAAGAAAGCAGGCAAATCATGCTCTTTTTTAATCCATATATTCAGATCACTTTCTCCTATATATAGGAATTGACTTAATTTTTTTTATATACTTGTTTGCAGATGAGTTTAACATGCATATTTTTTTCCTTCCAACTATTATTTTATTTATGATGTGAATATCAATTCTTTACTGAGATTTGAATCATGCTTTCATTATATTGAGATTTTTGAGTATTATTTGAAGAGTATGAATGTGAAGTAAAAGGGGTATTAATTTTCGATTTAGCAATATTAAAATTAAAGAATATTTGAGTAAAATTTACATGTGTTTACGGATATATATATATATATATATATATAATTATCTTTCAAGAACTTTAACGTAAAATTCATCCTATCAGCCTTTCTTTAAATATTTTAAATTTCTTGATAAATTTAGAAGTATTCATAAAATGAAGAACTAGACATGAAAGTTACAAAGAAGAAAAACAATTCAGTTTTACATACTGTTTCTCTTTTAATTAAAAACAAATCTTCACATTTTTCTTTGATAAATTATTTTTTGCTAAAAACACTTTTTTCTTAAATAAATATTTGATTAAAATGATTAACATTGTATAACAAAAAGTTATTGTTTTGTATTGTTTAGTGATATATATCAGCATATCAATATTAGTACTTAGATTTAATGTATCACTATATATACTTTGATAATATATTTATTCATACATCAAACTATAATAATATACTCGTGAAAGTTTTTGATAACCTCAATAAATTTATTTTTCTAAAAAAATTCAATTACTTTAATTCCTGCTTTTGAATCAGGAATGACATAAGACATATTTAACCATGGATTATTATTATTTTATCAAACATTTAAACATTATAAAAATTAAATAACTTTTATTTTTTCACATCCCTAGTAGTACACAAATTCTTAAGTAATTTTCTAATCGATTTCTTCATTATTGTTATAATTACTTATAAAATTTATCTCGAAACGGCATGAAATTAATCTCTTATTATTAACATTGTTCTCTAGAGTAACACAGGTTATATGTGGCAGTTATATGTGGCAAACAGTGGTTTTAATCCATGTCGCGAGGAACTAATTCTTTGTCTCCTGCAGGGCCTTCTATAAGGATTTTAATTTTTCAAACATGTTGCTCTGAACAAAACTGCTTGTGCACGTGGAAGACCTGAAAGTAATGTTTAAGTTTGAGAAACGTTTAAAATGAAATTTTATGCTTTACTGCACACATCTTTGGCAACATAAATTTCTTAGAAATTATTTATTTTGATGAGTTTTACTTTGCAATCTTTAAATTGTATAATAAAAGTCCGAAAAATCGAATAAACTAATACTAAGAATTAATTTCTACACAAAGATATTGTTTTCCAGTAATTGAAATGCAGTTAAAATAGAACGTAAATGTCAATGAATTAAAATTTGAAAAATCTAATCTTATTTCAAAATTCGTAACCAGTCTTACAATAGGCAAGACGATAATTCAAAAAACCTAACTACACTTTAAAAAAAAAATCCTTTCGTTCTGTATTCTTTAACAGTGTCCCCTCTGAAAATCTTATTTACTTGTATTTTATATTTTCATTTAAACCAGAAGCTTTCAAATACCCATAGTTAAATATTAAGAACAATCTTTAGGTTATTTCCCTTTTTTGTTCCCCTGGAGAATTTTTCTTCATTTTTGTACTCTTGAGGGGAAAAAAGAATAATCCAATGCCTACTCAGGGATTGCAATCGCATTATATATTTAGAGCCCGAGTTCCACTATTTTCAGTTAATTTGTAGAGTTTCATTTAAAATACACATTTTACTTTTTAAGGAAAAGTACGGAGAGCTTGAAATAAGATGGTGTTTCTGATCGCACAAAATCTCGAACAGTCACAATACATTGGCGAATTTTTTAATAAGAGTTAGAAGTATTTTCCTGGACATATTCATGTGTGTATGTATCACATATAAAGTTCTGTAAAATTATGTAGTTTGCTAACAAATGAAATTGTCCTTATTAAAAGAAAGTGTTATATCATTGATATTTGCATTTTTACAGCTGTTGATTATTTCGCTTGACACTTCTTAAGATTTCTTTGAAATTTGGGTTTTCCTCAATATAATTCAGCTAAATTTTTTTAAAAAAAAACTAGCCATTTAATTTTTTAAAGAAAAAACTTTAAATTTTGAAGTAATTTTAAAATGCTCCTCCTTCTACAAACAGTTATGTAAACGCATAAAATTTGATTACAAGTACGTCAATTATGTATAACAAAATTTGGTATAGATTTTGCGATAACATAATTGGTAGTCGTACAATACTTCTTTTTTATGCTATTAAAAATTCCTTAAAAATGTATAGAAGAAATTCAGTAGCCGCGCGTTTCAATTCCAAGAATATCCTATCTATAACTAAAATAGATAATATTACACATTAAATATATTTGTGGCAATAGCTACTTCAGAAATTCGCAAGTAAGAAAAACGGGTCTTTAGAAAAAAATTAAATTAAAAAATTTATATTAGTAATAGAATAATTTTTAAAATTTAACACTTGATTTCTCATGTATTATGTACACTCTTATTTCTCTAGCATTTGATGGGACGGTATCAAATATTCATTAGAAAATGGGGCGCCAGTTCGAAAAAGGTTGGAACCTATGGTCTAACCAGTTCGATCCAAGATTTTTTCCGTCTTCCGCCTTATCGTGCAGTGTGATTCGATAGTAAGTTTTGTAAAATTTTAATACTAAGAAGCTGTTAAATGTACTGATGTTTTTCTCGTAACTATGATTGGTGTCCCTCAGTGAAATAAATATTAATAAGCACTAAAATAAAAATTACATTGACTTCTTATCGTAAGAAAAGCTGACATACCTAAACTTTATTACCCTTGTGTTAGTACTTAACATAAAAATTCATTTTTTAAATTTTATTTTCTCTTCATCTGTATACCAGAGAACATCTTTTCCGCATAAGTAGTTTTTGAAACGACGAAAATTTTTTTTTTGTGATTCACCCAACTGAACAGTCTTATTAATGCAACAAGATTTTATCCCAAATTGTGTTATTATGCAAATATCTATCTATTAACTAAACGCATGCTCATGCACGTGTGTATAAATAGTTTACATTAAATAGTGATTTCTCGCTGTTCAATGCAGCTATTGGGTGTCTATATCATTAATGTTTCTGTACCTATACCTTCTATTTATACACACACAAATCAAGTTTAATTAATTACAAAAATATGTGATAATGAATTATCTTTTTACTATTTAAGATGTATTACTTAAAACTATTGTCATCATGATTCACGAACAAATAACATAATAATGTGAACCGAGTTTAAATCCCTTCTACTCTGTGACCCAGCTAAAGGTGTGGAAGGAATTAAAGGATCATACGACGTAATGAATTCCAATTATTTTATTTATCATTATAATCAACTCAAACACAAATAACACTATAAATAAGATAATTCAGTCCAGTAATATAGAGAGAGACGAGATTCGCGTTTGGGGAGAATATGTTCAATATACTGCGGTTCTTCCTTAATATTACTTTATACCGAGCTTATGTATTTAATGTCCTCACTACTACTTTAACACCCTAAACATAAACTTAATATAAGGTGACAGTACCTGAACTTATGCAGTCTTCTACTCAATCCAACTAGACTTTAACACTTCTTGGTTAGCTAAACTTATCACTTTCTTACCTTTTGTTTACCTTTTCTCATCACTGCCAATTCACTAACTATTCACTAATCACTTCACTTCTAATCTACTCACAATTCACTAACTATTTAACTCGTGAAGTAGGCATAAGCTTAGTTTGCACATCACGTTTCCTTCTTTTAGGATAAGACTGGTTAAAATTTGCTGGCCCCAAAGAATTCCCAATATGATTAGTTGAAGAACGCGTATAGATCCGTCATAAATGTTACGAATTTTGAATAATGGATGCTTAAAAAGATGTAAATAACTTATATCTGGATGTCTAATTAGTTTATATTACTCTACGTTCTATTTATTTTATGTTAAAATTGTAATATTCTCAAGTAACGCCGTATCTTACATTATAATGGTAATTCAAAGGTGAAATTGAATTCAATGCTAATTGGTGAAATCTTGGAGGTAGAGTCAAGTTGGCATCATTTTTGGCGACCAGGTTGGTGACTTGGTGGGCATTTTTGGGTGAGTTCGTGACTTTTGGATTCTTCTGGAAATTATAGAGAAATCTACTAATATCACGATCTGTGATGTAAGCGAATCTTTCTCGAAAGATCTTTGAGGCGTATAACTAGGGAGTCGCTCGTTGAAACTGAGTTAGTCTTAAAGAGTAGTATTGGTTTGATCATGAACAATCGACCAGTGATTAGTTATTACTTCGGCTGTTGTGCAGGACGAGCGAGTACTTGAGAATAATTTTCTACATACTTGTATTTTAGACACAGATAGTTGTGTCTGTGAGCGCCATAAAAGGTGTGAAGAAAATCTGAGATTTATTCTGCGAATTTTACTATTGAATCCTGTATATCAAGGATTCTTTTCGGCAATAAATTTCCATCGCTCCTGAAAAATTGTTTTGATCTTTCAGACTAATAGCATAAAATCTTCGAATCCCTACCAATGGAACAATAACTTTAGATTAAGATACCACTATTTATTGCTTCTAAAAGTGCTTCATTAATCAAAATAAAACAAAAATATAGGCTGATCGTGAAGATGCTTACATTTATAACACAAAGAAAAACAACTATTAATAAGAAAATTTCATCAGTGAATGATAAGAATAAATGTGATGAATTTATTATATTAATATATCTTTTTCGCTTTTACTCTGCATTCTTGCCATTAGTGTTACACAAATACATGAAACAATTTTTATCAGGTGCTTTAAGCAGATTTATAAAAAATTTTTAAGAAAATAACATCATTGAAATACTGTTCAAATACAAAAATAAAAATAAATTTTTATCCATTAGACAGTTTTTTCAATTCCTACTATTAGCTCACACTCCCTCTCTATATTAATATATATATTTATCTTTTCAAATTTTCAATCCGTTAATAAAATTCTTTCTATTCATCCAATCAAATTGAAATAATTTTTTTAACTTGTACTGGATGACGCTTGATGTTAACACAATTTTTTTCCAAATATTAATTCATTAATAAAATAAAATAAAACTAATTACCAGTTTTCAGCGCCAACTTATATTCGTCTCCATTGTTGCAACAATGTAACTGTTAAAACAATGACAAAGGTTGGCGTCGAAAACCGGTTTTTCAGCTAAAATAGCCGCACCGGGTGTACATTGCTACAACAATGCAGACAAACCATGTTCTTTTTTCAATTCCTACTATTAGTTCACTCTCTCCCTATATATATATATATATATATTAAAAATGTCTTGTTCAAATTTTCAATCTTTAATAAAATACTTTATATTAATCCATTCAAAGTAGAAATTATCTTAAACATTTTTGTTTATATAACTTGATTTTATTTTGAAAAGAACCTACACCTCTAAATAAACCAATAATATCCTCGAAACCCCCTTTTGATTTTTTTTAAACTTCCTTTTTTTAATACTCTATTTGAAGAACTTCTAAAAAGTTCAACAATATTGCATAAAGTTAGTGAGTTTGTTATGAGTATTTGTAATTCTTCCTAACCTCAAAAGATTATTATTATTTTTTTATAAAAAAATTTCTTTCTTTATTTTTTTTATTCCTTTGTATTGTGTGCTTAATATTTACTTCTGAAAGCCCTGTGTGATACTTTGTGGTGCACGGGGATTTTATAATTGTTTTCAATAAAAAATGAAAAAATAAATTTAAAAAAAATATTGCATAAAGACACATAAATAGCATCACACAGCCTTTTGAAAAGAAACTCTCAAAGTAAATCCCCAATAGATTTATCTGTTCTAATTTTATTGATATATTCCAAATTTCCAATTCGAATAAAATCACTTTTAAGAACTTGTTAGGTGATTTTGTGCCTGAAGTTCATCGTTTTCATTCCCCAAGGCTCTCCGAACTCTGTCTGTTGCAGGGTAGCCCAAGAGTCTTCAACATACGTTTGCAATAATTAAACTTGACATCATTCACCATTACGTCTATTAACTTGTCATTTAAAATGTAGAGTTTAGATAATGAGTTAATGTATCTTTCTGGTAGATATAGGTTGTTAGAGTAGGGTTAGAGAGAGGTGAAATAGGAGATGATGAGGAGTAGTATTACGAGATGAGTACATTTTCCTCCTTGGTAAATCCCAAACTTGCAACACAATCTCCGTACATTTAGATTTCTGAGGTCGGCATTAGTTGCCATGGGAGCAGCAGTAAGTGATTGAATGAAATAATACTCTAAGAAATGGTTCAATGATCAGAAGGAATTGCTAAAATTAATTTATTAATTTTTAGGATGGCGTGCACGAATTGTGTTTAAAATTTACTCAATTTTTCAGTTCCTATTATTAGCTCACTCCACTCTATATATATATATATACATATATTTATATATCTTGTTCAAATTTTCAATCGTTAATAAAATACTTTCTATTCATCCAATCAAGTTCAAATCAATTTTTTTAAACTTGTAGTGGATGACACTTGATGTTATACAGTTTTTTCAAATATTAATTCATTAATTACCGGTTAATTAATTAAAATAATTACCGGTTTTCGGCCAAATTAGCCGAACCAGGTGCATTGTAACAACAATGCAGACAAATGATGCTCTTTTATCAATTCCAACAATAAGTTTACTCCCTTCCTAAATATATAGTGTTCAAATTTTGAATCGTTAATAAAATACTTTCTATTCATCTATTCAAAGTGGAATTGACTTAATTTTTTTTATATTACTTGTTTTATTGGCGATATTCATAAATACCAGAAACCATGTTATATGCAAATTCACACATACACACTCGTGGTTTGTGTATGGCGTATTATGAATTCGAGCCAAATGCCGCTGAAGACGCATCATGTAGTAAAGGGCATCTACAAGTTAAATATGTCGAGGCTCAAATGTCCTCCCTATGGTGTGGTTTGAAAGTTAAGAGAAGGTGTGCCAACTCAGGTGTCGTCCTCGTCACTTGACCATGGTTCAAAATTACGTTGTCGCAAAACTCATCAAATTTCCGTTTCTCAATATTTGGTTCAAGAATGCTATTTCCCTGTCTTTTTTTAACTTTCTTTCTCTTTTTCTAATGTAGCAGTATACAAGGAGTGGCACACAAAAAAATGACACTAAGTGTGTAACTTTAAAAAAGAGTGGAGTTGGCAACAACTGATTTCGTGACGTCATCTCACGCATCTCCTCTATCCATGTGTGTCTAGTTTCGCCTCTATCAATCACTCCAGTTAGGACTATTGCGTCATTGTGAACGCGTGCAACTGCATTCCGCCGGAAAAATGCCGAATCAACATCAAGTTTCTTGAGAAACTTAAGAAATGAGTGACGAAAACATTTCAAATATTAACCGAGGCTTATGGAGATGAAACTTTGTCTCGTACACATGTGTTTGAATAGTATAAGGGGTTTTTGGAGAGCAGGGTTAGTGTGTGTATGGAAGATGACGAATCTGCTGGGCGCCCAAGGTCAGCTATTACAGACCCAAACATTGCCAAAATTTGTGATTTGAGCGGATTCTCACTTACATTAGTGGCCAGACTATTAATCAACGCTACTACATAGAATCGCTAAAAAGACTTCGTGAAAAAATTACGGAAAAAGGATAGAATTGTGTGTAGTGAATAATGGCTGTTGCACTAAGACAATGCACCCGCTCACACTGTCCTATCTGTCAAGTGGTTTCTGACCAGAAAAAACACTACTGTGATTGGGCATCCTCCTTATTCACCTGATTTGTTCCCATGCGACTTTTTTTTATTCCCTACAGTTAAATTTTGCTTAAAAGGAACCCATTTCACCTCAGTTGAAGAGGTTCAGGCAAAAATGGAGAATCTCCTGAAGGGCCTTCCAAAAACCTCGTTCCAGAACTGTTACATAAGCAATGGCAGCACTAAATGCAGAAATGTGTGAATATTGAAGGGAACTACTTTGAAGGTGATATAGTCACGGAGAACTGATTCCTTAAATACAATGATTTATTGGACCAGTCTCGTTTTGTGTGCGTGTGTGTCACACTTCGTACATAATGTATGTACTGTGAATTAAACTTTGTTAAACGGTATGTGTTAAGGCCTATGTAAACGTCTACTTTGGCATGTTGGCGCCATAGCGTGGCGATGTTAATTTGTAAACAAATAAGGGGTACGTTTAGGGTTGCCACAGCCATGTGTTTTGCATTAGTTGGAATGCTTCTGTAAAACTGTCCTGTTCCTTCCAAAGACTTCATAAAAACTTTTATTACTCTTTCTGTATTTTTTTAATTCATGTTTTTTGTTTATTTTTAAAGAGAAATTTTAAGATACTTTGTACTCATAAATAATATCTGGTTATTTGAGCCAAATAATTATTATTTTTTGCAGGTATTCTTTTTCATAGATTAAAATCGATTCATGGATGTTTGGTAATTAATAAATTTATTGAAATAAAAGAGGTTTTGAAAAACGCCATTTTCTGATTCCTACTGTATGCAGTACAAACTAGGTTAACACTTTTATATTCACTTAGAGCAGCGGTTCTTAAACTTTCAGTCACCACGGACCCCTTTTATGGATCACCCTGACATCGTGGACCCCCAAGACTTCGAACACCCCATCCTGGCTCCCAACACATGGTTAAGTGATTTAAAGATTCCTCCATAATCCTAAGATTACTTTTACTACTTATACAGGCTTTTTTGCACTTTTTCCTTTAAAAACAGTAAGCATCTAATTAAAATAATAACACTGTAGTAATGATTATGTAGATGTATACAATAAAAAACTGAATTACTATTTTTAATCGAAATATATGTATGCTCTAGTAGAGTTTTTCAGTGGGGAAAATTTAGTGATCTAGTCTAGAATGGTATATCTTTCAATTTTTCCAAGGGGTCTCAGAATTTGAAAAAAAAAAAGAAATATTAACATTAACTGATACCTCTTCGTGGACCCCCTAGAAAGGCTTTGGGGACCGCCAAGGGTCCACAGACCACAACTTGTGACGCGTTCTCTTACTAACTCCTTGGGGTTTTCTTTAGGGCAAGAATTCTTACAACCAACTTTCACCGAAGACAAGAAAACGTGATTATGCGAATTAAGTTTAATATATATATTCTGCATTCGCGAGTGTTAGAGAGATAGTGAAGTGAGAATCGAAGATTAGTATAGTGAGAATTGAAGCTCACTGAAGTGACGGTAGCTGGGATGTGAAGTGAATTAATGAGAAGTAAGCAATCCGCAGTAGTTCGTAAACAGTGTAGGACGTGTGAACTTAGAATGTCTAAGTGCCCAAGTCAACTATTAGTGTTCAAGGCCTCGTGTCTAACGGATAAAGAATTGCAAGAGTTCAGGTACTGTGCTCATATTTTAAGTAGAAGTTAGAGAGTTAAATTGTTAGAGCACGTCCGAGGTAAAACCGAGCTTGTATAAGTTATCATAGGAATATATTTAAATGATCGCATATATTAGTGTAGTGAATCATGTCGTCTGATCATTTAGTTCCTCCCACACATCTAGCCGGGTTAGAGGGAAGAAGGAATAATAATTCCTTACAAGTTTAAGAACCATTGACTTAGATTATTAATATCCTTTTTGCGATTTCCTGATGAGAATAATAAATTCATCTGTTTAAAAATTAATGAGATTTAATTGAGGATATTTAATTATTTTTTTCCTTACAGGTTGGTTGATTATATTATTTTATCTGAATTTCTTTTTAGTAAATATTTTTGCACAATTAAAAAAAACACACTCAACAATTTAATTGAAAATAGTTAAAATTGAAAAAATTAATTGATAAAACTTTATAAATTTGAACAATGTTTATTCAAAAAAATATCAAGGAGGAAAAATTTATAATGAAAAATTTTAAACTTAAAATATTTTATAAATTATAAAAAATATAAAAATCGAGACGGTATTTATTTAAATTTATAACCAAAAGGTTTCTTTGATAATTTTTTAAAAAATGTCTTTATACATCATAAATAATAAAGACTAAAAAAACAATTAAAATTTTTTAATGAATGCCAAACAGTATTATAATACTTTAAGTTTTTTATATTTTTTTTCCATTCTAAGATTTTAAACCATGTTAAGATGTTTTTAAAACTAAAGTTTTTTCAACTTCAGTGAACTATTATATATATATATATATATTTTGGATAGAACAAAACATGCAAAAAAAGATAATTGAAAAATTTTGATACTGGAAAAATTCAGAATGAAATATTTCTAGCGCATTTTTTTTTAAGAAATTATATATGACATGTTTTTATTATAATTTAACAATATGTTATGCAGAAAACTTTTTAAATGCCTACTGTAGAATATTCATTATATTTTTAATAAAAAAAGGATAAATTTTTAAAAGATAATTGAATAACAACTTTAGAAGCTCATTTTCGCATTTTCTTATGCTTACAAAAGGTATAAAAACCTAGTTTTAGCTCCTATCTTTGTCAAAAGAAAAATAAATTTTGCCATATTACGCCAGCAACTCATTTTATTGTATTGGACTTATTTTCAATACGAAGTTAATAATTCTCCAAGTTGGCAATAAATAAACGTGTGCACTAAAATATAGGATCGAAATCTTACAAAAATCTATAATTATACGGTTACTTGCATAAAAATTATTAATTGTTTATTTTGTTTAATGATATCTTAGTAGTATTAAAATACATTAATTTATAACTAAAATAATGAATAATTCTATTTTTTACTTAAGTTTTGCAAACTTATTGCGTCAAAGTAATAAAATAACGAACTCATGAGATCACAATAGAAGACATAATGTCCTGAATATATCATGCATCAGATATATATATATCATGTATGTTACATTTACAAGGATTTATGAAATACTAATTAATCTTCATAAGCTCATATCCTTTTAAATAATCCGTTCATGTAAAAAGTTATGTCTAAACAGTTTAGTTCATAACTAATTATTAACAGTAACCAAAAATTGTATCTTTCTAAATCAATCTATTTTAAAAGGATCCACTATAAGCCATATTCACCAAAAATCAAATATTAATACTTGCCAAGTTATTTCTTTATCAAGTGGCAACAGCTAGCGCGTCTTCTATTATGTAGTTTCCCAAATTATGTTCTTTATCTCTTGTCCTTCTGCTGTAGCAGAGTTAATTAAAATTCACCGTGATTTAAATTAGCTTTGGCTTCCATGAAAGCACATCATACACATGACAGCATATCGCAGTAATCGACGGTGGTTGATTTTGAAGCATTTGTTTGAAAAGCTGTCTTCGTCGTCTTTGTTCTCGAAAAGCAGGTGGGAAAAGTTTTCCTTCCATAACTCCAGCAAGTTATCTATGGAATAGATTGCAAGCTGGAATCGTTATTGTTGAATCTTTTTTTGGATAGCTCTTCTTTTGATGTAGAGAGTGTATTATGAAGTTTCTGTGGTGTAATTTCCTTTTGGATGGAATGTACCTAGGTGTAATTTTTGCTACCTGTTGAGAAGGGTTGTTGTTGAAAAGAGACGATAAGAGATTAAGACATGATTGGTCGGGGAATATCGAGTTGTAAGTAAAAGTTGATAAATAATCTTTGAAGGGAAAACTAATTAATTTGGAGTGTTATCGTTGAATGAAGAACAGTTGTTACTCGTGATTTTATTGAGAGCTTCTTTGGCTTCCGGTCTGGTAATTTCATATTAGGAACAATAGAGATGCAAATAAGTTTCAGGGCAAATTAGTGATCAGGAGCTCTGATTTTTATATTTATACCTCTCTGTCCTGATGTGTGTGTTTGTATAAGTAAAAGATTCTTTAGTAACTTTTAAATAAACTTTTTTTTATTTAGATAAAGTATCAATGTACTAAAGTTGTAATTTATTAAACATTGTTTTGTAACACAGTCAGTATTGTAAAATAATTTAATTATTTTTTGGTGGGAAATATGTAATTTTTAAAGTAAAACATTTCG
>BMAO01039179.1:0-17913 GCA_019973975.1 Trichonephila clavata
TTTATGGTTTTACTGCATAGTAAACTATGTTATGACATTGTAATTTTTAATTAAAGTGTGAATTGTAAATATAATAGTTCAAATGCAAAATGAAATATCATTTTCCTTAAAACATTTTACCCAAAACAGAGAGACATTGATAAATGTCACTGTTTACAACACAAACGCGATATTAAATAAGCATAAAAATGTTTTATTAAATAGTTTTTCGTCTCTTTGATGGTTAAATGCCAGTTATGTTTTTTCAATGATAAAGCTGGTTATATAATCTTGTGACGGTTTTATCCGCGCTCCTTTTACTTATAGTCTCTTGGGAAATTTCTGTCTTTAAAAATTATTTTATTATAAAACTCCTCTTCGAAGAAGATGTGATTATGTAAATTAAGACTACTATATATAGTTTAGGCTTTCAGGTTAGATATAGAGATAAGATAGACTGCTAGCGAAGCAGTGATTAATCAAATTGAATGTGATGCGGATATTTAATATTTAAAAATTGAATTACTTAAGATGACGAATTGTCACTGGAGATTGAATCTAGATCAAATAGTTAAGAAAAATTAGAGCTATTACCTTGAGTAAGTATTAAAGTCTTCTCATATCAAGCGTACCTCGTTAATTGTCTTCATAGTTATTAATTGGGTGCATCTCTTATCCCTCATCGATTGAATTTAAATTGTGGTTAATATTCTGAATAAATTTGATTGTTTCTTGAAATATGGATAATTTTCCTTCCAATCCTCCCACACCTTTAGACGCGAAGGTGAGACCATTACAATCTAGAGCAAGGGTGGGCAGACTTTTCCACGGCATGGGTTACTTCTTACTTTTTACTTCATCCAGTCAAGCTGGCATCAGTGTTCCACAAATATGTTTCTTTTAGTATGCACGTCTTAGGCCTTAGTAAAGGCTTGACGCCCTCTCCAAATGTCTTGATAATCTACCAGTCGATCGCGATCGACTTAATGATTCTTTTCCTTCCTAAACTGGATTATAGAGAATATAATCTAAATCGAGAGGGAGGGGTCGATCACGATGAAATGTACATAAAACTACCCCTTCATAAAAATATTTTCATACTTTTCAGAAGACAGAACAAAAAAGATTCTGCTAAAATCTATATTCTACAATATCTGTAATCCTGCTATTTAGGTCCTTTCCCCACTTTTTGGTTTCTTTTTTTTAAAAAAAAAGTAACAGATTAATTATTTAATTAAGTGAAGAAAATTTTATTAATACAATGTGTGGACTATTTACTAAACTAATACATTGTTATTTACAAATCGAAACTGATATCATATAAAAATCAAATGCCACGTGATATAGGTGGAATTGATATAGGTGATATATTGAATTTTTTTCGTTCTATTTTTCCTTAATTGGTTATGAACTTTACACTTAGAAGTAACAGGAGGGCTGTTGGCAAAAAATGCCGTAATTACGAACCACGGTCAAATTACAAGGATGGACTTGTGCAAGAACTAACTTCAAAATCACGCCAATGTGAAGGATCTGAGCCGAGACGGAAAATATTTCTCTTTGTAGATGATTTTGAGTGATACAGAAAAAAAAAATCAACTACGCTCTTTGCTGATACGAACAATAATATTATAGCTATAGCATTTACCACAGGATTTAATAAAACCTTTAACAAAGAAAAATACTTTAGCTACAATTTCTATCCTTCTAAGCGATTGTTTAACTATCGCCTGTTAAGAAGTTACTCCTACCTATTGTGTACTTGATTCCCTAAATAAAAAATTAGAAAATGTGCGCTTTTTAAAAAAATTTTTTAACTATATTTGATTCTTCTTGTAGTCTTTATTTTAATAAACCATTTTATTAGACTACAATAATTTCAGAAATTAATGTTAACATTACATTATACTAATTTTCTAAGGAATGAGTAATTCATTTTATAATATAAAGAAATATTTGAAAGCAATATAAAGAACAATGTTTCTCTTTCTCGAACAGAAAAAAATAAGTCTGAATCTCGATAGAAATTATTATTTTAAAATTCATTTCAGTCTTCATTTATCTTTATCAATGGTAGAATAACTCTGATGATGCATCTTTAGATATAGAGGATGTGTTAAACAAAAAATCCCCTTCAAAGCATTTCGAGAAATTGGAAGCAGAAATAGGAATTCATTTTGTAAATGTCCATTAATTTATCAATTCACGCGAAACTCATGCTATGTTTTAACAAATAACACTCAAAGATTGTTATTTTTGAAACAAGTCTTCTAAAGTACTGTATTTACTTGCATAAAATTATATTTTATACACGCGGTATATGCCTTTACCGAATTTTCAAAAAGTAATATTACATAAGTTGTTATTTAAAAAAAATATTCTTAAAAACAATATTTACTTGAGTATATATTTATATTATCATTTCTCCAAGTAAGAAAGTAGTAACAATCTCAAAGGAAAACACAGGTAAAGAAAAAATTCTAGAAAGTAGGTATATTATTCAAAATGTTTTCATTTCCTTTTTTGAAAAGAAAAATAATTTGCTTTACAATAATTTCAATTCATACAACAAACGATTATTATTTCAATTTAAGTAAAATAAAAAAAATATCCCTTAATTATGATTTTTAAATTAAAAATTGTAATGATTTTTGTTGTAAGTGAAATGTAAAAGTTGTAAACACATGCAAATATACTAACTAGTTAATTTTAATAATAAATAACATATTTTCTTCGTATTCAATGGTACGAAGATGTTTATAAATATTTTTCAATTACACTAAAGGATATTTTTAAAATTTTAAATAGGGCTTATAGCTGCTTACTGTTTGTTAAACCGGCAGCGGCCTTATTCTTACAGAAAATTAGAAGAGAAAACAAACGAGAAGTTTACAATCTTCTTTAGAGTCAAAACAAGTCATAAAGCATAAATATGAAAATTTGTATACCCTCCAATGATAAATCTGACTTAGATGCTTAGAATGCATTAAAAATTAACAGAACTATATTTAAGCACATCAATGTGTCATATAGGAGATAAGGGTGGTATCTTTTCAGTTTAGCCTTTGCAGACACGACAAGACCCTAAGTATAATAGTCATTTCATTTGTGGCACCAGTTAGCGGCGTCTCCTGTTACCGGATTTGTGACGCGGGAATTTATTTTATTCAAGTACTTAACGGATGCTAAATGCTGTAGTGTTTTAATTTTCTCAAGTATACTGGAGGCAAATTGACACTCAAGGGATCTTTTACAGGCCACACAATCATAGGAAATGTGTGCCTATGTTTTTCACATCAGGGTAATCTATCTACTTTAGCTAGGTTTGTACCCACAATCTTAGATTTAAGAGGCAGGCACGATATCTTTATGTCACGAAGCCGACAGGAGAAAGAAAACCTTTATTTTTATATTTTTATGTGATATCAGTAAAAATTTTATAATTTGATGTAGAACATATTCGGTACAAATGAAACTTATACAATCTGAAACAATCTGTTATGAAAATTTCTTAGAATATTATATTTGCTAATACACATTTTAATTTTACGATTGAATTTATGAAAACAAAAATCGATTAAAAATATAAATGTTTGCACAAATTTATCTTTTTTTTTTATAATTTATTTAAAATATTCGATAAATATATTGAAAATTAATTTTAATTGTACAAATTTTCTAAATATTGAAACCGGCTGTTTTTGTGTCATTTTTTTTACAATAATTTAATTTTAATTTGACTTTAATTCAGTACATGTCATTCCTATAATACAATATTGACATTAATTGGTGCTATTTCTAAATGTTTTTTTAAAATATTGATCCAATTTTTTTTAGAAATGTAATACTCAACATTATATATACGACAAATCGAGAATGAAATTTTTTGACAGGTCAATCTATTTCCTGTTAAACTTTTCCACCAGAATTTTGCTGTTTTTAAGATACGAATTTAAATGCAGGATCACATAAAATTCTGTTGGGGAAAAATCAAAAAGATTACCATAAGAAATTGTAGGCAAAGTTTTGGAATCAATGGCACAGAAATACAAACTTGTCAGAAAAATGAATATAATAAACCGTGAAAGCTCACACGAGTTGAATACTGCGCAGCAAGTCAAACTTTCAATGAATTATGTTCCAGCATTTGTGAAGAGACATAAACCTGAAATGGTAAATTTAAAGCCCTCCCATAACCATTTATTCTTCAGAGCATTCTTCAAAAAAGGGCACGACCCAAATAAAACTGTTAAAACGAATCAGTTTACGACAATAACGATAAATTATTTTCATTTCAGTGGAATAAGAAAAAAAAGGTCCTTTTTCAATGTATGACCTCGCATTTTATACACATCGACGGGGTCGCATAAAGCCCAATATTTATCACTGGCATAAAATAGGGAAGTACTGCACCCTCACACCCACCCCTTTTCTCCCAGATAGCAAATATTTTCCTTACTTTTCCTAATCCATGCCTAAAGTTTCATCTCCATGGAAAAGATAAGGCACGTGACGTTACCATAGTAACGAGAACTCGCAGAGCATTCGATGTTCAGTAGGGAGCGAAATTGAAAATGTTCCCTCGCTTTTTTTATCTGCTGTTGTATTTATTCTTGGAAATTGCTACTAGGGAGTAAAAGTAGCGCCTTTTTATTACTTCGCCAGAGTTTCGAAATTAGCATTGGACACTTTTGTTTCGTTTTGTTTAAAAGAGATCAGCTACAATCAGTCGTGCAAGTGATATATACATTTTTTTTAACCTCATTCCGTTTCCTCTTTCGCTCTAGTACCATCATCCCGATTCGAATGCGACGCATTTACGTTTTATTTAACAATTAGTTTAATTAGATATATAAGTTGTTTAACAATTTTTAAGCCGTGTTTTCTTTGAGTTTGAGAAAGCAGAAAGGGAATTTCGTTTGCACTCCAAGCACACGTGATCTGGTTTCTAATCAAATGTAAGGGAATAAAATGTAAAGTCCCTATTTTAATTGGGGTTTAATCTTCAAGTTTAATCACTGCATCGTAAAATTTTAAGATTATTGAAAGTGAAAGAAGCAAAGGAATTGTAGCTAGCATGAGTTTTATGTGAAAGTTCTTACATTTTTGTGTAGTGTATAAAATTAATGAAACTGCTTTGATCTTTTTAAAAAAAAGTTTTCAAAATATCTTCTGTTAAAAAACTACTTCTTTATCCAGTTTTAAGTAAAAGAAGATTAAATTAGTGATATGGTTTTATTTCAGCATAAAATATAAATTAATTTATATTTGCGTTGGATTTATGAATCAAAGAAATATTAAAATAATATTAAGTAAACAAATTTAGTTTTATAAATTGCAACTTTAATGACTTCAAAATATAAACAAAGTGTATTTAGTTCAACATCTGGATAGATTTTTAACAACTTAATTAAAGACAAATTATTTCTTGTAGTAACTCTATCATTTAATGAAATTAAAATATCTTTACAACACTTCCTTAATCTTATTTTTTTTTTTTTTTTTTGCAAAAAGTATAAGCTTGTGGTTATTTTAAAAGTTATAAGATAAATATAAGTAAAAATATTAAAAGGTTAAAATTGTAAAAATATAGTTTGAATATAAAAACAATTTGATACATATTTTAAAACTTTATATGGGCAATTTCACACATGAATAAAATTAAAGCAATATGCAGGAAATGAAATTTTAATGTTAAAAAAAAATATACAATTACAAATTTTACTTTTCTTATTTATATGTGTATTAATAACAATGTTGAGAAGGAAATTAAGATGATTCCACAGCGAACTATTTATTTCTTTAAAAAATAATCTATATATTCCATTACAAAATCGTAATTTTTAAGTATTAAAAGAAAATCAATTGATTAAAAAGTATGCATGTTGTTGTTTGTGTGCTCATTATGAAACTTAAAGTACGCGGTCACTCTCTGTATGTTTTACTTCTTCCACAGATGTTTCCCCCTCCCCCTATGTCATATAAAAGGAACAGGAAAATTGTTCCTATTAATAGATCCTCTCGATAGATTTCTGTTATCGAAGGTAGTGCTAAATCATATAACATATATTGCAAGCCTTCAGTTTCCTTGAACATGGACCAAAGGACCCATACAAAATTATCAAAAACAAATTCAAAACATTGCCTCTCCCCCCGAAATGTAACTTGCTGTGATATGCACTCCTTTAGAAAATTGCTCACCTGAAAATCTACATAAATAGATAATTTTAGTGGACTGCCTGTTACTATCATTGTTTTGTCACTCTATAACCTTTGCTCGAGGAACCAGCATTGCTGGCGTTTGATCCTCTGTAAGTAACATTTGACATTGGTAGCAATATTGTCTCGTTTATAAGAAGTACTACGAAAAAACAAAGTTCGAAGTTCCTGATGAATTGCTATCGCGCAGATGTTGCATTAGGAGACATTTTGAAAGTTTTTACGCATTCTTCGGTGAAAACCACATATGATTGGCTTCCCCAGCTCTCTTTAGTACTTTTTGGTCCTTGTCTATTTAAGAACAGATTCTACCAGATGGTGTGGCCATGGTAGCCAAGTGGTCAAGGTATCAGATCATGGCAGGCATGTCATGAGTTCGAGCCCAGTACCACTAAAGATCCACCTTGTAGGGGGGCGATGCACGTTAAATCTATCGAGAGCTCAAATGTCCTCCCGTTTGTGTGATGTGATAGTTAGGAGAGAGGAGTGCCAGCTCAGGTGTCTTCCTCGTCACTTGACCATAGTTCCAAATTACGAGGTCCATCGCCAAAAGCCCTCGTGTAGCTGAAAATGCGATGTTATAATATTCACTCACTCACTCTCTACCAGATGGTAGTTCCATAGTAGAGTACCACTCTGCACTTTCCCATTTTAAGATAGCATCATATATTGTAGAACAAATTTCTCCTAGCATTGCAGACATTTTACAAAATAAATCATTCTGTTTTTGGCGGTAACCACAATTTCTACAACACAATTAAAACTACTTATCTCGCGTTTTTTCTCATTGTCATTTTCTAGCATTAAAATTACAACAGCGAAACTAAGGAGCACCTGCGAGTTACTACCTTAATCTTATTCTGAATGAATTATGATTATATACTCAGTCGACTTTTTTATTCTTCTCTGTGAACTAAAAACTATAATTTCTATAATTTTCAGGAAAAATAACAGTAATTGCTGTAAAATTCATATTTACAACAGTCAAAAGCTCATTGAAAAATTATAATAAAAGTTTACCTTCTGCTTTGGTTGTAACAGTTAAATCGGAACTGGGAAGACTTTGACCAATAGCATTTCTAGCTGTCACATGGATATGATATGTAGTTACAGGCTTCAGACCGGCTATAGTAGCACTTGTGTCCACATTAGAAACGACCACTTTCTTGGATCTCTCTTCGTGCCATTTTTCTAGAAAAAAATTTAATATGCATGTTTAAAATATATTTAACATAACACTTTTTGAATTTACTTTTTGAATTACAATTTAAATAATTTAATTAAATTATTGTTCATAGGTAGAAAGTTTGGCTTTATGAAAAACGGGAGGAGTTATTTCTGAAATAAATCAAACATTTATTAAAAAGAAATTGATATTTATTTTTACTTTCTCGATCATAATCTTTGGGTTCATCTTTTAAAACCATAAATATTTGAATATTAACTGTTATAAAATATTTTACTGACAGAAATAAACTTTAAAAAATGCATGGAAACGTAAAAAATAAACTTTTGGATTGGTATAAAAACTTCAAGTGGATTAATAATCTTATTTTTTTTTTTGATTGATTGAAGAATCTTTCGATGTAGTATTCAGAAAAAAAGTATTTTTAAGCGAATCAAATCATTTAATATCGATGACACGTTCATTAGAAAAAAAAATGTTTTTTATAAAAAAATTTACTAAAGTAGAGATCAAAATGAAAAGAAAAACAAGCATGTACAAACATATATACATCTAATTAAATTTATTTTTATGCGTACCATTTTCTCTAACAAATTGCTTACACATTACTTTTAACAAAGTATAATGAGCAAAATGAATTTTTTTTAAAAAATAAACTGTACTATGTGTGTTATCTACAGATAGTTTACAATTGCGTATCAACTCTCTATTTTATAAATCATATATTAATTAGAAACAAAATATACCGGTGTTCAAAATAATTGGTTTTCGTTTTGATTTATTATATCTATTATTAAAGGACGCAATTTATGAAATCATGTCTTTGGTCCAAAATTAATTTATTACAAAAATTCTATTCAGTAATGCTGCACGCCCGTATTTATGTGAACGGTCCATCCAATCAGAAAATTCTAAAGTGGAAGTAACAAGATCGAACAACAAATAATTATAAAAGAATGTGGTCCTTTATGATAGATATATAGCTATATCATATTGAGAGAATCTATGCTGGAAATGAGAGATTATATATATATATAATATATATATATATAAATCCAAGGTAAATCGGCTTTATTCCTTTAGGAATTCTGCTTTCAAGTCCTGCAAGTTACTGGAAAGGAGAAGACTTGATACTTGGCCGTCCCAAATATACATTATAGGGTTTAAGTTTGGAGATGTGATTCGGGGTGAGGGTAGGGTGGGGCGACACTCCGTTAAAAGAATATCATAAATTTTCAGATATTAATTGGATAGATAAATCCAATGTTGATAAGCATTTTTACCCATAAAAATTAAATCAGGGCGAGATGTATCGTTGGATAGGAAAACATAGTTCTTCAAGATTCCAAGCCTGTACCTTGTAGCATCTTAAAGCCCCTGTTAAATATATGGAGATATACCCTGCTGTCCAAAAGTTAAGCATAATTGATAATTATGTGAATAAAGAAGAAACTGTAAATCAGAATGGCGGGAAACGTGATATGCGAGTGTAAAATGGTAAAAAATAAGGAATCAAATCAAAAGAATGATAATAATTAATTTTATTATCCAAAGTAGCAGTTTGAAAGAAAACTAAGCATAGCAAGGATTCACACTTTAAAGAAAAAAATGAAAGAAAACATTAAATAAAATACTGATGCGGCAGTTTAATAAGGTGTGTGGTCACCTCTGACAGCCAGGCACGCTGCACAGCGATTTACCATGCTTGCTATGAGATGATAAATGAGTTGTGGGCTCAAACGGTTCCAAGCTTTTTGAGAGCTCTCTTCAGTTCTGTAACGGCTTGGTGGGTGCGAAAGGGCTGCAATATGTCTCCCGAGCATATCCCATACATCCTCGAAAGGATTAAATCAGGGGAGTTCGCAGGCCACGACATGCGCTGGATGTTTTTCCGTTTCAGGAAGTCATCAATCAGCACCGCTCAGTGGCATGGCGCATTATCATCCATGAATATGAAGTCAGGACCGACAGTACCTCGAAACAAGCGAACATAAGGCTCAAGAACTTAGTCTCTGTATCTTTGAGCAGTCACAGACCCCGTGTCAAAGAAATGGAGGTCTGTGCGGCCATCCATCATGATGCCTGCCCATATACCATTACTCCCCTTGATGGAAAATGAAGCTCTTTCCGTTATGTTTCTTCTTTCAAAACGTGTTTCCATGTTCTCTCCATATCGTTATCCGCAGAGAATCACTACTCAGACTAAACCGGGACTCGTCACTGAATATTACATTGGCCCACTCTCCCACACTCCAAAGTTGATGTTTCAAACTCTAGTTCAAACTAGCGCGTTTATGCGCAGACGTGAGGGGAATGCAAACTGCTGGTCGTCTACCATACAGGCCAGCATGTTTGAGTCTCCTGTAAACAGTTTTTCTCGAAATTCGTATTTCTGTGGCGACTTTGAGCGCCGAACCCAGTACTCGGGCAGTACTGCCCCTCTGACGTCGCGCACTTATTACCAGATATCGGTCTTGGCGAAGGGGTTCTGACTCTTGGTCGACCTGATACTGGTTGTCGGGTAACATCTCCCGTTCTTTGAAACCTCTGCCACAGTCTTGAGATCACGGACTGGTCCACATTCAGAATTCGAGACACTTTGTTTGTGATCGTGAGGATTCCAGCATTCCAACGATTCTTCCTTTCGTAAACATGTCCAATTGGCGTCTTTGTGTCATCATTCACCTTGTTTGATGGTTAACAACGTTTCTCTTCGCACAACAGTTGCACGAAACTTGTCTAAACTGCCTATACTGCGTGAATCGGTTTCTTCCTAGTTCCAACATGCTCTGGTGTTTCGCGCAGGACGTAGTCGACTGAAAAGTTTTGTATAAACGCAATGTTTCTTCATTACCCAATTAATATCCGCAGAAATTTGGAATAATTTTACGAATATTTACTCCATGTTTTTTCATTTTACGATTTAGGCTTAACTTTTGGACACCAGTGTATGTACCCGAACAATATGGTTGTGACGGATCTATATGTGTCTATAACTAACCCCTTGGGGAGTTTTCTGGGGCAATAATTTTACCAACCAACTTTCACCGAAGAAAGGAAACGTGATTATGCAAATTAAGTACATTATATAAATTTTGTATTAGCGAGTTTTGAGCATTAGTTGGTGAGTGGAGGATGTAAATTTATTAAGTGCAAATCTTAGTTTATCAATTGAAGATTTCTAAGAGCGGATCACTCGACGTTGATTAAATCCGGATACGAATCGCATTCAAGGCTTCAACTGTAGGACTCGACTTCATAAAAGTACAGGTATCGTGATCCTTATTTAAATAGAAGTTAGCTTATTAGTGCGTAGTTTTTTTTTATATTGAGCTTGTGTAAGTTATCGTGGAATCAGTTGAGTGTCCGTATTATTATTAAAGCATATGTTATGTTTTGAATTTTAACTCATTAGTAGATAGAATCTTCTCCAATTATTTATACTTCCCGATTTCTTCATGCAAATGCTAAGGGATATCTTTTGAGCACATAATGATAGAAATAAAAACATAGCAGACCTTATAAACAGATCTGTCTTACGAAGCGTTTTGGAAACAGTTGTGCTTAAAATTGATTTCTAAGCCTACATGAATTCTATCTCACTGCTGAGTAGCTGCTGCACTCTTATTAAACTTCACTGTAATGTATAAAGAGTGATATTCATTTCTTTTCAGGGTATTTCAGTAACCTTGACTAGATTTTGTTTCACGAACTCAGTCTATCTACAACGTCTGCATAGACTGCACACAATGTTGATAAAGTCACTAATAGTCTGTAATTGGGATTGTCCTGCACCAAGTCTCTAAGAAAGTGCTTCTCAATCTTTTTATCTTCACAGACCGGTCAACACTGTATGATTTTATGCGGCCAGCTAAAGGGAAGGACGTTGATTGCTTAAATTTTATTTAATGTTTACTTAGCGCATGTGTGATGTTGGGAGGTCTTAGATGCCGTCTCTCAGCTCCCGGTTAATATCTCATTCATAAAAAGTAGCACAAAGCCGAGAGAAATGCACCACAGTAAAAAAAAAAATGGCAAAACAGTAAAACTTGCTTAACCCCTTCGGGACGAACGTCACACCCATGCGCCGGCATGAAACACCGCCAGGAGACGAGTGTCCCGTTCCTGTGTCAGCGTGTTTCTTCCTCACAGGCCTAGCGACTCACCTGTGCGCCAGGGATCTGGAACGTTTTTTAAGCTCAGTTTTTTGGCAATATATGGCATCCTATGTCCGTAAGATTTGAGATACATGGAGATCTGACCTTCTACTCGAAATGAGAGAAATATTGCTCACTTACACGTGGTTTTTGTTTTATAAACATAATGGGAAAGGAATGTTTCTGAATTGAGTGCTTTACGAGTGCTCTTGAAATGAACATGTGGTTTTTGTTTATAGTGAAGATGAGAGATTTATTTTCGCTAAAGTATTTGATTTGGGTTTCAGTCTAGTTTTTTTTATGGATAATTAGATCTGGTAGACAAAATTTATCTTTTTTTTCTTACTTTTTTTTTACAAGGTTGACTTTTACAAATGCTTACAATAAAATGTTTAAAAACTTGTACTTAAACAAAAAGTAGCTGAAGTAAATAAAGTATATTAATACGAAATATGTGAAGCATATGCCGTCCGTATAATATACAGAACAATATTGAACAACGCGTTTATATTTCGGTATTTTTATGAATTTAGGCTTAATTACACAAAATCCTCCGGCCTGTGAGTGACACTCGTGATAGAAACCTCCGGCCCTGCCGGTATGCACGCGTTTGCGTACTTCGTCGCGAAAGGGTTTACGCGAAAATTCTTAAAACGAAATATCGGTTAACACGAAGTAATACTACGGTTCCAACAGACTACTATATATTTCATGCATTTTTTCTCTTAACACGAAATGGTTCCTCTTCTGGAATGAAAGAAATACGGAAAACATCAGATACTTAATGAAATGTTTGAGAAAGTTTCTATATTGGATTGTTCAATTGTATCGTCGGAAGAATTTGTTGCAATAGATAATAATAATGTGTGTACAGTCCCAAATATGATACACAAAGAAAGTTTAGCGTTTGTCCAAAGAGCTTAAAAATATCATTGATCCAGATTCCGGTGACGAAAAGACTAGTATTCTCGTGGTAAAATGAATAAAGAAATTGACTACATCGAATAAATTGTTGCCAAAAAAGACAACGCAAAGAAAAACGTCAGATTATTTTCCTAAAACTCGAAATAAATGTTTTGTTTTATAATTTTTTTTTTATTAATTTTTTTTTGTTTTTAGTTTCAGGGAATGTTTTTGTTTAATTGATTTTTATTAAACACATGTTATAAAATATATTCTAATAATATATGAGAGTAAAATATATTCTAATAATCTATATAAATAAAACGCGCGTGTGCTCTAATAAAAACTTACTTGTGTTGAATATATCATTTTACACGGGAAATTCTTTGTTGTGTGTTTTATACTGGTATACATACGAAAGACAGATGAACAGAAACATACAATGTAAACACAGAAGATAGACTTTAATTATAAACGATGATCCCAGTATAGAACAGAAGGTGTGTCCTGTTTTCCATTCGATTCCATTTCAGGCGAGAAAGTCCGACTTCTTTTCTCGAAGATACATCCATGCCTTATTCGGGATTCGAACCCGAGCTCACCGGATTACAAGACGAGCGTCATAACCACCATACTGGATGGGGCGGCCCAAATTCTTTTAATACGAAAAAGTATTCCAGTTCCTCAGTTTCTTGTAGAACGACTTTCGCAGTAATTAAATGTTCATTGTTCGGTCCGGTACCGGTTTGCGGTCCGGGGTTTGAAAACTATTGCTCTAAACGATTACCCAGCTCACCCCATTAGTGCTGTGATTCCCAAAGTGGTCTATACAGACCCCCAGGGGTGTATGAAGCCATGTACCAAGGGGTCCATAGCAGCAAAAAACTAATTTTTAATCTTAAACTAAGTTTAAGATTGCTTTTTTTTCTAGTAACACCACATAGCAGACAATGAAATCATTTAGTCACATTGAAAAAAATTTGTCATATCACAATAAGAACTGATCAGAATAGGCTCTAACGAAAATCTTAAAATAAAGTTTAGAAACGGATATCAGCAACTTTTGCTTTAAAAGGACATACCTGCTAATTGTCGCGAATTATAGAATATCGTGAAAAAGTTTTTAATTGCTTTTCTTAGTGAGAGAGAGTTTCAGTTAGTTTGCCAATCTCAAAAACAAACAAACAAAAAAAAAAGACAGGGAGAAAAAACTGGATACACTTACTAACAAAGGAGATTTAGGGTTAAATCTGACTATATTGTACTAAATGTTGAAATTTGTTTTATGAAGCACCAGATTCATCCCTCTCATTATAAGTATTTGTTTGCTGTTCGGTTATTTTATGTATTTATTTAATTCGTTAGCATGCGCTTCAATCGTTTTAAACGCTTAGAAAACATAGCTTAAGAAAGCTAATAAAAATTCATTTGAGTCCGTTGCAAATGTCTTCAACTGAAATTTGAGAAATGTATCAACCATGTAAAATATTTCAATGGTGAAACTTTGAAGAATGTAATAATGTTTTAAGAATAAATAACCGAGAGGGGTTTATGCGTTTTAATGCAGTTTCCATGAAATAACGAACAAGAAAGGCACTGCTATATTTCGCATCTTTCCAAGAAACAAGAGTAATGTAATGCAGTGGCTTCACAGAACACATTATTATTTCAAGAAAAATGGAAGATTCTATAGAAACTGTTTTTGTGAGAAGCGGAGTTACTATTTTTGTATCAAACCCTCGTTCGGAATAAATACAGGGATCGACTTTCTTCACTCTTACGATTGGATTTATAACACACACAGTCTCTCTTATATATATATATATATATATAATATATATATAACTGTTTTCATTGTCTCGAAGGAATAGTTTTGAAATGTTATTTTGATGCTACAAGCGGCATTTCTCAAGAAGTTGGTGCTTATTTATACTTAAACTGTTTTGTAAAATGCATCAGTGGTGTACAGGTATGTCCTATTATAGAATGACCTCATAACTTTTTTACCAATAAATAATTTTAAAGAGCATGCGTAAGAAGCAATTTTTTAGAAAAAACTGAAAGCATTTTAAAATTACATGAAAATTCAATGTTTATATAAGAAGAGAGAGTGTATTCATAAGTGGAGAGCCATACAATTGCAAGTTTTTTTTTCGGTAAAGCCAAACAATATACTTTTAATTACACTAAACAAAATTGTATTTGTATAATAATGAGCAAGATGATTCTGAAAAAAAAAAACTTTTGGGGGTTGTAGATATTTATAAAAAAATATTTGATAGAGCAAAAATTTAAAAAAAAAGAATATATATCTTCGAACCAGTTTAAAATGGTTAGAAAAAGTGGTTGTTCATAAAACTATAATGAAAAGTTTTACTGAAACCTTAAAAAACTCTTTGACTCTAAAAAAGTAATTTCTTTCCAGAAGCAGTGTTTATTTTTATGCATCGAAGTTGAAATACAAAAAATGACTAAGTATTATCTTATCGTATAAAATAGTACGCAGAGTAAACTTTGATTAAAATGTTTTCAACAAAAGTTTTAAGTTTTATGCAGAATAATGCAATTCTAAAAATCTATTTACATGTGCAGTAATATTTTTTAATTCATTTGAAAACCAATTTGACAAACGGCTAATCATACAATTGAAATTTTAGGCATTATCTGTAAAATATAGGGAGGAGAGAAATAATTTAGGATTCACACAAATAACAAAAATAACCACTGGGCACATAATAATATAAAAAAGTTCTTCAATCACATTCTGAAGTAATGCCGAAAGAAAAAATATAGATATGAGCCATTAATGAGGCATAATGAGCCATTAACTATTAATGATCACATCAAATGAAACCAGTGTAGCTGGGCATTGCACGGGGTATCTCAATTAACGAATAATTCCCAGGAGAATAGAAATAAAAATACATAATACCTACCCCACTTTTCCTCTAAATACATAAGAAGGAAATCCAGGGATACCGGAGGATGGAAGTTTCAATGGAGTTAAAAATTTAATCTATGAATGAAATTTTAAAGCTTAAAAATTTCCTCATATCCCACATTAATAACGATGACATTGATTTGGCTTATCTCAGCGTTAATAAACAACGTAATACTGAAAGGAACATCGGAATAGAATAGATCACGAAAAAAAGGAGAATGAAGAAAAAAATGAAATAATTATTCTCATTATAAATAGATAATCAAAGCCTGAAAAAGCTAAATCAAAGCAACTCGTTATTGTGGCTCACTGGATGTCTGAAGCATAACATAATCAAAATACTTTTTTTTTAATCTTGTAAAAGAGGTTTCTTCTCGATGTCTAAAACCATTAGGTAAAATATCTGTCATGAACAATATATGTAGGGATTGGTTAAACAAGATATGTGAAAGTAAGTCGGGACAATCATGCAACTTTGTTCTTCGAAAAAGTTTGTCTTCGATTCGATCTCATTCCACTTACATTTACAAGAAAAAATCAAGAAAATGTTGGTCCTTACAATATTTTTCACTACCGGCAGAGCAACCTGAAAGTTCCATCATATCGCTCTTGGAATCCATATGAAACTCAAAGGCAGAATGAGAGTGATACCTGGTCAAGTGACAGCTTCAGTATCCTAAGTACTTATATGTAATTCAGAAATTTTAAATATGATTTCATTCTTAGAGCTCGCTATTTATGCCAATTGTTCAAATAGTTACCCTCAACCTTACCAAATAAATCAACAACATACCGTTGCATACGCTTCTACCCTCACGTACAAAATACTCTGATATCCATTGAAAGTAAGAAAGCTTCATACAAAGGTAAATACGCTTGAAAGGAAGAAGGGGTGTTGTGATTTTTAAATAATTAGCATTTAAACGCAATTTAATGATGTAGCAGGAAGGCACAACATAACCAACTTTGCATAGTTGGTAAGTTACGCTGTGGGTTTGTATTCGAAAAAATTGCATTTCCACGATATTACTACTCCGCATTGGTTGGATTCCAACGACTGCCAAGCGAATATAGAAACAAAAAAATCCAGTAAGGTTATAGTGAGTTTCGTATAGTATATCAATGTTTTTTCATGAATAACTCTCAAGAAAATAGACAGGTTAACAGATCAAACTTATAGTATCATGCAGCAACATAACGAGCCTTGAATTTGAAAGTTGGTTGGTTTGCTGCGTGACAAGTAGAAGCACGAACAGTGCGGTGACGTCTGAAGTAGCAAGTTCAGTCTGCAATGCTGGTTATTATTATGGCTTCCCTTAATACTGCATTGTAAAGGCACAAGGTGACAAGTGTGCATCCAACAAAAAAACTGGATACAAGAGTAACACCACATCATCTTTTTAGACTGGTCCAGCTTCTGTGTGCCACACCCTGATAAATGCATCTGTATCTGAAGGTACTTACATTCCTCATATCTTGACCAGTTGCAGCGCACTGTCTTTGAAACCTCGAAGACGTCATCTTTCAACAAGATAACGCAAGACCATCCATTTTGAGTCGTATACTGACTTGCCTCATTACAAAAGGTTTTCGACTTCTGCCCTGGCCAGCATGTTTTCTAGAATTTTTAAACATTAAAAATAATCTGGTCATCCATTGGTGATAACCTGGGAGAGCATGATATATCTCTCTTCAGCTAATATACGAATGATGACACGTGACTTGAAGAAAATAGAATGCTTTGTCATCAAAATGGAGTTCAACACGAAACCTAACCAGTTAGAACTGATTATCTTAGTTAGGCGATTGAAAATATATCTCCTCATGGACAAACACAACATCGTACAAAATACTACATTTTAAATTAAAACTGATCAATGAAAATGTCTTTTTTACCAAAAGAAAAAAATAAAACACTTCATTTGGTCACAGTTCAGATCAAGAGTAATGATCCTACACAGCCTTTGAATAAATGCAGACATCCTGATTATCCTGCCTCATGCCGTCAGAGTTTCTAAATACTCGTTTGTTTTTAAAGCATGATATATCTCTCTTTGTTGACTGGAATGAAGGTTATCAATAATCATGTATATGCGCCATTTTTTCACATTTTAGTTTATGTTCCGGAAGAAATTGCTGCTCCAATTCTCACATCATCTTATAAAAATCTTCAAAAAAATTTATACCTTGAATAATTTGATGATGTTTCGCATTATTAATGGACCTTTCTTAAGGTTCCGTTTTTTAATGAGTAGCAAGTTCAGAGTGTAGAACATAATTAAGTGAATTTTTCTATTCCTGCTTGAGCTAGGTATAAAAGAGAACATCTATTATAAATCTGACAATGATTCGTAATTCAATATATCACACTCTTTGCTGGACGATACAATATATTTATTCACAGTGGAAAACGCCACAGCACTGTTACATTTACTTTTTAAAATTCAATCCTTATTAAAACCTTCCTTCTAGGAATCCCTACATTTAAACTACACTGCTGGCCACCGTAAATGCAACACCAAGAAAGA